>CM059266.1:7031621-7041621 GCA_030347295.1 Setipinna tenuifilis
GCTCCTGCAGCCGAAGAACGTGATGGTGTCCACCGGACGAGACCGCCAGACCAACCACTGCTACATCGCCATCCTCAACATCATCCAGGGAGAGGTGGACCCCACACAGGTGTGTGTGCATGTGTGTGTTTGTGTGTGTGGTATGTGGTATGTGGGTGTGTATGTGTGTACGTGCTGTTATGGACATAGTCATTAGGTGTTGTGTGGTTATGAATGAGTTAGTATTGTATGGTGTGTAGTGTTATGTCATCTTCTAAAATGTATGTAGTTGTGTCACAGATAGCGTAAGTAAGAGGCTTATTGACTCGGTGGTAAGAAAAATTTGGATGAGAAACCGGTTTAAAATAAATGTGAGAAGTTTACTTACTCAAAAGATTGTGGGAGCTGGTCTATTTTTGACAGTAATCACTGATAACTTCCTTTTCAGCAGGTGAAGCATTATTTAAAGTGGAACAGCAGAGAAGTGGCTAGGTGATATGCCAATAATGGGATCCGCTTAATGTCTGTGTGTGTGTGTGTGTGTGTGTGTGTGTGTGTTTTCCCTCACTGTGTAGGTTCATAAGAGCCTGCAGAGGATCAGGGAGAGGAAGCTGGCCAGCTTCATCCCGTGGGGCCCCGCCAGCATCCAGGTGGCTCTCTCACGCCGCTCTCCCTACCTGCCCTCCGCCCACCGCGTCAGCGGCCTGATGATGGCCAATCACACCAGCATCTCCTCGGTAAGCCCCGCCCCACTCCGCCTGACCCCCCCCCCCCCCCACCCCACCAGGGGGAACCCCCACCCCCCAGTACTCTATGCCAGACAGTCAGCCGGCATCAAAACCAAATTACAACGAGTCACACTTGCCTCACTAGTGTTTCGCCTGCCCCAACTCTACAGATACAAATTGTGTGCATGTTGTCATGCATGTGGGTAACCAAGTTGGTGGGTAACTTGGCTTAGGTGACTGTACTTAGCCCACACACTGACTTAAAGTTGAGACCTGTTGAGAAATGGTGGACTTCGATAGTGAAAAGAATGTTGAGTAAACTAAACTTTTGTAACTAAAAGCTCTCTTTCTTTCTCTCTTTGTTTCGTTTTCTCTTCCTCTCTCCCTCTCTTTCTCTATCTCTTTCTGTTTCCTCTCTCTCTCTCTCCATTTTCCCTTCGGTCTTTCGTTCAGCTTTTCGAGCGCACCTGCAAGCAGTACGACAAGCTGCGTAAGCGCGAGGCCTTCCTGGAGCAGTTCCGGAAGGAGGACATGTTCAAGGACAACTTTGACGAGCTGGACAGCTCTCGCGAGGTGGTGCAGCAGCTCATCGACGAGTACAGCGCCGCCACACGGCCAGACTACATCTCCTGGGGGTCTCAGGAGCAGTGAGACATGTGTACATAAACACACCACACACACACACACACACACATTCGCAAGGCTGTGCCTAATCCAATGGGCCTACATACATACACGCACAGAAGGCTGGATCTCATAGGAGAGAGCCTGTACATGCACTTATGCATATACAGACACACACACACACATAAACACACATACATACACACATTGTTTGATGACAAAGTCCTCAAGCCTTCTATGCCCCTGAGGTACACTCAAGGAGTGGACGTTTTGTTAATAACTGTTCGCTGAAGCACCTCAGTGTCCTGACTGTGGATCAGCAAAGGCCCCAGCCCCCTCATGGCAAAGTAGAGTAGCCAAGGATGGAGAGGCCTGTTCCCAGAACAGCCGTCCTGTCCTCTCCTCTCCTCTCCTCTCCTCCTCGGAGCCCCCTCGTCTCTCTCTCTAATGTGTGCCTCGAAATACTCTGCAGTTGTAGTGAAGTGCTTTGTTCAATCTGTCTATGTCTCCTTCTCTCTCTCTCTCTTCTCTCTCTCTTTCTCTCTCTCTCTCTCTCTTTTGTACAATCATCGCTACCTCTTTCTTCTCTCGCCTATTTTACTGACTTCACCTGTCTGGCTTGATGACATGATATGCTATCGCTGTTCCATAGCACTTAATGTAGATGGACCTTCTTGCCAATGTGTAGATTCAGAGACCGACAGCCAGACTCAGTCCAGTCCAGTCCCTGTAAGATCACTGAGCAGAGCTGAGGAGAGCAGAGCTAGCTGACTGATCCAGACAAGAAAGTAAATGAGAGATGATTTCCTGTCTGTGATGCAGACCCTTGAGAGATTACTCAGAGGTGTAAATGATCATCTCCAGATCATCCAGTGATTACTCACAGGGGTAAATGATCATCTTTCTCTTTCTCCTTCTTTCTTTTCTTGAACCCCCCTCTGTGTCTCAGACACACACACACACACACACACTCACACACACACAGGTTTAAAAATAGCTCAGGCAATCACATACAAGATGTGTCTGAATGTAACCCAAGAGGGGCTGGACTAAGACTGGAGACGGAAATGGAGAAGCAAAAAGCACACACAAACACACACACACACACACACACACACACACACACACACACACACACACACACACATGCACAAAGCTACTTGCGTTAATGTCTCCCCTACACACTGGCTATACAATCAGTCTTTTCCCTCAGGAGGTTAAAACATATATGCTCTCTTTCTTTCGGTCTTACACACACACACAACTGTGTCTGTGTTGCTTTATGAACACACCAAATTCTTTGTGGTGTGTGTAAAGTGTGTGTGTGTGCCTAAACCACTGCATTTAATACAGTCCAGGTGTGGATGGTGGAACGGTTCTCAGTTCCACTGAGCTCTTAAAGCACTGCAGCGGTTTAGTCGACCCCAGCTTCTCTACCCCACCAACCTCACACAGACACACACACACACACACACACACACACACACACCCCAGACCACCCCTCCACGTCTCAGCCTGAACATGAGCCCAGTGTGCGTGAGCTGGAGCTCTGTCTGACGTCACACATGCACACACACACACACACACACACACACACTTCCGTTTCCCCTCGTCCTGCTCACGCGACCCAAGTGTAAATACTCAGCTGCTTCAGATTTACTGGAGTTGTGATATGGTAAAAATAAATGGTTGTTTTTTTTCCACGAGTGTACATGGTTATTATTTGTTGTGTGTGTGTGTTTGTGTGTGTATATGTGTGTGCACGCTAGGGTGCGTGACAAGGATTGCAAACCAATAACAAGGGTGTAAAAAAAGGAACTGTGACCAAAGGAAGAAAATATTCGTGTGAGTGTGTGTGAGAGAGTGTGTGTGAGAGAGTGTGTGTGTGTGTGTGTGTGAGAGAGTGTGTGTGTGAGAGTGTGTGTGTGTGAGAGTGAGAGTGAGAGAAAGAGAAGTAACATAACATATCAATATACCCAAAATCAGTAATGGTATAATGTTGTTGTTTATTTGTACATACAGTATTTATTGTTTGTTAGCTATATTATTGCACGTCTGAGTCAGCTGTACAATCAACAGTGCAGTGGCCAATTAACAAGTGACATAGGAGACAAAAAAAAAAGTACCGCGTGGCACAACCAATCCGTTTAGAGCTGGAAGCTGCAAACAGTCTGTTTAGTCCCGCCCCCTTTTCTCTCAGCTGCCAGCAGCTGCCCACTACCATTCCTATTGGAGCTGACTGCTGTGTGTGTGTCTGTGTCCGTGTGTGTGTGTGTGTATAGGTGTTTTACCACTCATGGGGGAGAGGCAGAAGAGTCTTGATTTGAGAGTGTGGTGTGGTGTGGTGTAGTGTAGCGTGAACAGGGGGTTGGGGGGGTTAGTCTTAGAAGCTTCCAGAAGCTTTGGTCCAAGTTCAGCCAGGCTCTCTGTCTCGAGAGAGAAAGGCTAAACTGTGATCGCATCAGATCACATCTTGCTCATACACACACATACAGTATTGGATTGTGGGTAACATTTAAAAGTTGTTAAGGGTGTTCTATAGTTCTTTCCAAGCGCATATTAAGATAAAACATTACAAAAGAAATACACATAGGAAGTACAAAGGTCCTCTTCCGGGCCCAACCCTTTACCCTCAGGGAGATCCTCTTGCAGAAAAGACACAATCACATGGTCAGACCCAGATCAGACATCAAACATCAGCTCTGGGTGAAAGAGTCGCTTCGCCGAGTCTGGTCTTTGGCCTTACCCAGAATCATCCCCAGTGTCTGCTCCCAGAGTGCTTTGGTGCGGGAGGACGGGAGAAGGACAGGATGTTCCCAGCTCCACCAGAGCCGTAGCCTCTCCCGCTGAGTGCATCTGGGCCCAGAAGGCCCCTGCTTCCAGCCAAAGACGCCCATGCGAGCCCTGGCCCGCTTCCCTCCCTCCCTCCCTTCCTTCCTCTCCTCCCTCCCTCCCTCCCTCCCTCCCCATCAGCCTGTGGAGCCATGATTGTCTCTCTTCTTCTCTCTCTCTGTCTGTGGGCTCCCAGAGGCCTGTCAGCACTCCCAGAAGTCCAGGGCGGTGTGAGTCTGAGCGACTGTCTTGTCTGTCTGTCTGTCTGTGTGTTCCCAATTTGTATCGGGAGGCGCTGACAGTGTCTGTGAGTGCATTTGCAGTCATTTTAAGAGAGCTTTGTGGTTCTTCCAACGAACATGTCTGTCTCCATAATTCCCAGTGCTTTGAGGACTTTGGGTTGAGCCCCTGCGTGCGTGCGTGTGTATGTATGTGTGTGTGTGTGTGTGTGTGTGTATGTGTGTGTGTGTGTGTGTGTGTGTGTGTGTGTGTGTGTGTGTGTGTGTGTGTGCAGGCGTTTGCGAGGGTGTCTTATCACACTGTGTGCGAGGGCAGCTGGAGCAGCGGGTTGCACAACTTGGGATGGGTCTCCATGGTAACGGTGACATCCCCCTTGCCCAGATGACGTCTCGTAGCACAGAGGTAGGCATTCATCAAGTGCACAATCTCTGTCAGCTGAGAGGAGAGACAGAAAGGGATTATTCACTTCATTTATGACTAATCTGATGTAATCCAGAGGCCTACACATCAGTACAACATACAGAAGTACAGTGAGTGAGTTATGGTCATTGTATATGTGTGGGCGCTGGTATGGGTTTGGGGGTGGGGGTGTGTGTGTGTGGGTAAGTGAGTGAGATGGGGACAGCACACACACACACACAGTCGGGTCTTTGTGTCTGATCCATGAAGAGGGGGAGGAGTTCTGGCTTTGGGAAATGGCAGCGTGGGGTTATGGGAAACGCCTGGAGGGGACACGCATATATGAGGGAGGCCGTCGGACTGCACGTCTCCCAGAGTGGGGGCCCCAATGACTGTATATGCCCCTAGGGGGGTGGGGGTGGGGGGCTCAGACTCATTAGCATCAGGTCAAAAGGGCTCTGCTGTGGCCACAGGGGGGTTGACCAGACACTGCTGGGTGGGAGGGTGGGTGGGGGGAGGGTGGGTGAGGGAGCTGGTCCAACTGCTGTCCTACATGAGTAATGTATACTGCCCTACAAATGCAAAATGCAGTAACTATGTGAACATTGAAACTGAGACAAATGCCTTTAAAGTTGTCATAATGCCCAGTCAAACATGTTGTTGGTATTACAGTGGTGATGATTTTTAAGAAGCGACAAAGGTGTTATGAAGTCAAAGTCTATACTCAGTTTTGACAAATATATGTAGTTATTGCTTTTTGGTTTTGTACATATATTTTGTAGAGCATGAATGCCAAATGCTGAACTTTTCTATCAGTGTGTAGGCCTTTGTAATAGATTCCACTTCTGTTCAATAGGGTTGCCATTGTTAGACCACTGCAAACAAACCTACTGTGGTCGTGTGGCAGCTCTTGAGAATTTGGCCTTATCAGAGGTGGGAAATCTGAAGAGTAAAAGGCCATACCATGTACAGCCTTTGTTCCAACCATTCACAAAACCACCTTCTTCTGATTAGCACATCTCTTGAGCCAAGTAACACGTAATTAATGAGGGGACCTGTGTTATGTGTTATGTATCAGTAAGTTAAACTGATACATGGCAGGACTTGGCCCTGGCTCTCTGCAGCTGGGGTTGCCCACTTGGATCTACTTTCGTATCTGTATAATCCAAACACTGTGGAAGTGGCTGTGGGAGTGTGTGTTTGTGTGTCTGGTGTGTTTGTGTGGTGTGTGTGTTGGTGTAGTGTGGTGTGTGTGCGTGCGTGTGTGTGTGTGTGTGTGTGTGTGTTTAATACACTGTATCCGTGTGTGTGCGTGTGTGTATGTGTGTGTATCCCACCTGGCTGGTCTGCAGGAGCAGGTCTCTGTCCCCGGTGCTGATGCGGAGTGTGTGTGTGTGTGTGTATGTGTGGTGTGTGTGTGTGTGTGTGTGTATCCCACCTGGCTGGTCTGCAGCAGCAGGTCTCTGTCCCCGGTGCTGATGCGGAGTGTGTGTGTGTGTGTGTGTGTGTGTGTGTGTGCGCGTCCCACCTGGCTGGTCTGCAGCAGCAGGTCTCTGTCTCCGGTGCTGATGCGGAGTGTGTGTGGGTCCGAGATGCCGTAGGAGCAGATCTGACCAATGGGGAAGGAGTCCAGAGGCTCCGCCTCTCCAGGTTGGTACAGCGACACGCAGGAGGCAGCGACACCCAGCAGTAGCCTTCCCGAGAAGCTGCCCAGCGAGCTCTGATTCACACACACACGCACACACACACACACACACACACACACACACACACAGTTACTCATACAGGCTGATGTCACATCAACAGTAAATCATGTACAAACCAGGAAGCACTGAGAGAACGGAGAGGCATGCGTTATCTCCCAAGAATGCTTTCAAAAATTCCAGACGGGGGTTACTTTTTGCATTAATTTGCTACTAGCTAACAAACCAACACCAGTAAAAAAAACATCCTTGGCAGAAGTAATAAAACATGAAAATTTAAAATGTGAATATATATACTTAGTGTTTTTATTATTAGCAATAGTGGTAATGAAAGTAGTAGTACTATATAAAAAATAAGAAAATATAGAAAGCAGACTCTCTACTGATGCCACTCATCTAGTGCTCCTTAGATATGATGCAAACAGACAATTAACATGGCTACATGGAAAGATACAGGCAACAAGCTCCACATCCACATCCTCTGTTCGCAGGAACTCAGGGAGGAAAAAATTCCACGAATCAGGATTACAGAGCTGCCTAGATGACTCCGCTGGGTAAAACCCCAGCTGCCTATTTTTTCACCATCGCCTGCGTAGCTATTCTAGTTTCAGGGGCTTTCCAGGATGGTTTCACAGTCCTTGGGCCCTGCTCAAAGAGAAGAGTCCTGGCCTGGAGTGGGTGAGGCACGGCACTGTGACCATCCATCGCACACACACACACACACACTTACTCACCACGTACACGTCCACCTCGTACAGGGCGGAGCCGAACCCCGCCCACTGCCGCATGACGGACAGGTAGGCGGTCATGCAGTCGGCCCGGCTGAGCCCGGCCAGGCCCCTCCAGCGCTCGGCCACGGCGGCCATGACAGCAGCGGCCTCCTCCTTCAGACGGCTGCGGGCACACTCCTCTTGCTGCTCCCGCCGCTTGCGCCCCCACAGGCCCCCCAGCAGCGCCCAGGACAGGGAGGTGGTGGTGTCTGGGGAGGGGGAGGGGGAGGTGGTCGTGTCTGGGGAGGGGGAGGGGGAGGTGCTGGTGTCTGGGGAGGGGGCCCCGGTGGGGGTGGGAGGAGAGGCAGCAGTGGTGGTGGTGGTGGCTGTGCTGGTGGCTGTGGCTGTGCTGGTGGCTGTGGCGGTGGCTGTGGCTGTGGTGGTGGTGGTGGTGGTACCAGGGGGACGGAGGAGGATGCTGCGGGGGAAGAGCTGCTCTGGGGGGGGGCAGGGGGGTGCGGCGCTCAGGTCCCCCATCTGGGCCTGCAGGCGCAGGGCTGCCAGACACACCAGGTCGGCCTCACACACCGGCAGCTGTCCTCGCAGGACCTGCTCATGGCACTGGGACCACAGGAGGAGAGAGGGAAGAGAGAAATGGGAAAAATTAGCTAATTTCACTTCATGAAGAGCTTTTTTTTAATAAAGACAGGATCAAGAGGTCCCATCCCAGCTGTTGTGTTGTGAGTAATGTATCATATAATGCTTCTTCTGTCACCAGGCCCAGTGCTGCCCTGTTCTATCAGTGCGTATGTAGGCCTTTTATAGCTGTCCAGCTCTTTTAGAAATGGGGGAAAATTAATTATTGTACTTCACAAAAAAAAACTTTTCCTAATAAAGAAAGAGAGAGAAAGAGAGAGATGATGAGTCCAAAGAGAAAGTGAAAGAGTGGAAAGAGTGGGCTCATCTCTTCCTCTCTGGGGAGGAGGCCCGTGTGAGGAGCGAGGAGGCGCTGAGAGGAGCGGGGGGAGAGGTGGGGTGGGGGGATGGGAGGGGGCTGATGACAGGGTGGGGAGGATGACTAAGCCCCTATGGGCTCTCTTCCCGTGCCTGCCTCTGAGCATTACAATCAGCCCTCGGCCTCACTGCCTCAGGGCCTCCTCTCGGCCTCACGGCCTCACTCTCAGGGCCTCCAGAGGGCAACAGCATCCCTCCACTCCACACTCCCCCAGCCATGGAGCCACAAAGCCCACCACACTCCCCCAGCCATGGAGCCACAAAGCCCTCCACACTCCCCCAGCCATGGAGCCACAAAGTTTTATTTGTCACTTTCCTAAACACGCATCTCTCTCTTCCTCTTTTCTTGTGCTCGCTCTCTCTCTCTCTTGTTCTCTCTGTCTCCCTCCTACACACTCTTGTGTCTTTGTCTCTCTCTCACTCTGTCTCTGTCTCTCCTACACTGTCTGTCTCTCTCTGTAACTCTGTCTCTCTCCCTCTCTCTTTCGCATGCTCTCTCTCTTTCTCTTTCTCTCTCTCTGTCTCCCTCCTACACTCTGTCTCTTTGTCTCTCTCTCTCTCTCACTTTCTTTCTGTATCTCTCCTGCACTGTCTGCCTTGATCTCTCTGTCTCTCTCTTTCTCTCTGCCTGTCTGCCTTTCTCTCTCTCTCTCTCTCTCCTACACACTCTGTCTCTCTCTTTGTCTGTCTGTTTATCTCTTTCTTCTGCGTCAGTGTAATCTGTCAGTGTAAAGCCTCTGTCACTCATCACATATACATTATCTTAGCCAACCTATGGGTGTGAATGAGCTTTCACTGAGTGAGTGCGTGTCTAGACTAGGCATTGTCTAGTTTACAAACATAATGCCTGTGTGTGTATGTGTATGTGTGTGTGTGTGTGTTTTAGTATGTGTGTATATGTGTGTGTCTTTTAGTATGTGTGTGTTAATGTGCATGCAAGCATGTATGTGTGCACGTGACTGTGCGCATGTGTGTTATAAAAGAGCGAGAGAGAGACGGGTGTTTGCGTGCCTCTGAGTGATCCAGTCTCACCTTTGTGTTATAATAAAGAGACAGTGTGTGTGTGTGTGTGTGCCCCTGGGAGATCCAGTCTCACCTGTGTGTTACAGTTTTTCTGAATTGCTAAAGCACAAAAACCAATTGGCTGGCCCAATTGCCCAATTGCTTTAGCTACTTCTCACAACTGCTCACTCTTTTGTCAATACCTTAAACCATTTTAGGTAGTAAAACACAATTTGCAAAACTCACTGACTCCTCTTTGCAAAACTCTAAACACACTCTCATTGTCAAAACACACTTTGCAAAACTCATGCCTCCTCTTTGCAACACATTCTCATTGTCAAAACACACTTTGCAGTGTAGGACACATGTGATTCAAAATGTTGAACATTCTTCTCCCCATTTGATCATCAATAAAGCACACATGGCAGTAGCTAAGCACAATGAGTCAAAACTTTATTACTTCATTTCAAATGACCTGACACCACCAATGTAAGCCAATTGAGAGCCACCAGAAGGTTGCAGTTCTAAAATGGCTGCCAATCAGAGACAAGACAGTGAGGGACATAGCGAGGAAGAGGAGGTAGAGGAAGAACAAGAGGAAGAGTGATTTTTTTCTCCTAACCAAATTAGAGTCACCATTATAGATCACGTTCTCGTCCATGGGTTGACGGCGATCTATGAAATTTCTCAGAGGCCATGGAATTGGCCTGTGCCATAGGCCAGGAACAGTGTCCAGGATAGATATGACACATCAGGACATTCTTTCCCT
>CM059266.1:7056621-7059121 GCA_030347295.1 Setipinna tenuifilis
GTGAGAGAGAGAGAGACAGAGAGTGTGTGTGTGTGTGTGTGTGTTGGGGGGCTCAGGGGGAGGGGCCTGCTGTGCAGTGGTAGGCTGAGGGTCGGAGGCAGCACAGCTGGGACACATGTTGGCTCCTGATGGAGGCCTTTCCACAGCTGTCTCATACACACACGCACACACACACACACACACACACACACACACACACACACACACACACACACACACACACACACACACACACACACAAACACACACACACACACGCACGCACAGGCACACATTCATGCACACACACAGGCACGGACACACACACACATATGCACGCCCATATGCACACAGACATGAACACATATATACACATGCAGGCACACATACACACACACAGATACATATGCACACACACACATTGGAGCGAATACACACATGCACGGACGCGCACACACACACACCACACACACACACACACACACACACACACACACACAAACACACACACACACACACACACACGGCCGCCCACTCTTTTCCCTGAGTCAGAGGGGCCTCTTCCTGTGAAGGAGAGCAGAGCAGTACAGGAAACAATTTGTCACAGGGATTAAACGACAGGAATAATGGAGGGAAGGCGGAAGAGGAGGAACGGCTGCACGGCTGCACGGCTGCACGAGAGAAACGAGAGAAAGAGAGAGTGAGAGAGCGAGGTGGAGGGGTGAAGAAGAAAAAGAAGAAGAAGAAGAAAAAGAAGAAGAAGAAGAAGAGGAAGAAGAAGAAGAAGAAGAAGAAGAAAAGAGGGAGAGATATGAGAGAGACAAAAAGGAGGACCGTGGTGATTTGCATATAAAGCTGTTATGGCAGCGACTCTCCCTCTCTCCTTCCCTCCTCATCTCCTTATCTCGCCAGGCAAGCTAATGGCATACTGAACACGTCAGACAGTTAATGACCCAGAAAGAGGAATATATAGATAGAGAGACAGCAGAGAGAGAGACCAAAAACAGCGGAATGATAGATAAAGGGATGGTAGAGGGGAAAAAACAGAGAAAGGGAAAGTACAGAGAAGCAGGAGAGATAAAGAGAGAGAGAGAGAGAGAGAGAGAGAGAGAGAGAGAGAGAGAGAGAATGCACGAGAAAGCGGACTGGCTGTTTTAGATCACATGCAGGTCGATACAGGGCTACAGACTACCAAACCTCTGCAGTCCAGATGGTTTCCCCCCCTCTACCCTCCCTCCTTCCCTCTTTCCCTCCTTTCCTCCCTCCCTCTCTATCACTCCATCACCTTCTTTTATCACCCTCTTTCTGAAGCAACATCAAACTGTTTTACAAGCAGCAGTATTGGTGATGGGAATCTCTTCATCCCTACTAGAATCTGGCACAGCCTTGGACGACCTGCCACATGGTGTGTGTGTGGAGTGTGTACGGTGTGTATGTGGGGTGTGTTTGGGGTGTGTGTGTGTGTGTGGGGCAAGGCCAGTTGAGGTGAGGCTGGCAGGGGCAGGGTTGAGAGGAGGTCATCCCGTAGAGTATGGGTGTGGGTGCAGCCATGCATTGCCCCTATCGAACACAGCCTGACTCCTTCATGTGACTCATCATGAGTGTGATAGCTGGAGTTGTGAAATGTGTCATCGATCAATCAGTAATGGACTTTTAGGAAAGCCAACCCACATACAGTAAACACACACCTATGCACATGGACACACACACACGGACACACACACACACACATGCACACACACACACACACACACACACACACACACACACACACATGAATGCACGTATGCATGTACCCACGCACACACAAACACACACATGAATGCACGTATGCATGTACCCACGTACACGCAAACACACACCCAAACATACACACACACACACATGCACACACAACCGAACAGAACAGGACAGAACACACCCACACACACACACACACATGCACACACAACCGAACAGAACAGGACAGAACACACCCACACACACACACACAAACACACACACAGACACACACACACGCACAGTCAAATTGTGTCATCTTCTGACCGACGGCTGGTTCTCACACCAAACCTCAAACTGCTAATCAGACTCACCACGGCGATTCACCACTCAACCATTCAACCACTCACTCACTCACCCCGCGGTAACACACTGCTTCATCCACACCCTCAGTGTGTTATTTACACACACACACACACACACACGAGGATGTGCACTGTAGTGACCCCCGTCTGTCATGGTCGTTACGTTTGGTTACATTATGTGAAAATCCGCGATAGAGCAAGACCATGCAGAAAACATTTTATTTTACAGTTTAAGCCCTAAAATACCCCTCCCACACACTATTTTACTACATTTACTGTATGCATTATTGAAGTATTACTGCATTTTAATCAATATTTTTATGCTACAGTATAGTTATCATAAATATAATATTGTTCTTTGTACTTTTTCTGCACATGCATAGTAACATAGCTAGCATATATCAATGAAAAAAGTCCATGTTATAGCGGGACCGAGA
>CM059266.1:7076621-7091621 GCA_030347295.1 Setipinna tenuifilis
GCAGTGATAGTGTCGGCAAAAATCAAGTCTCCAGATGTTCAGATTCTCTTCGCTTTCCTCTCAAGCCGCGATTCCTTAAACAGTCCTACGAGTTGTCGAAGTTTTTAAAGTTGTCAAACAGGTGATTATTAGGTGTCAAAGTATGCGGACGCAATCTATAAACAGTTGGTAAAACTATTGCGCACCAAATAAACTCACAGCGTCCCAACACAGACTTCTGATTGCGTGTTCTGTCTCTCTCTCTTGCTCTCTTTCTCTATCCTGATTGCGCAGCTCGAGTCTCGCTCTGAGAGGAACAGACTGCTGGTCTGCGAGAAGCCAGAGAGCAGGGCGGAGCCAACTCCTGCTCCGGCCCAATGGGTAAGTGGAACCAGCTGGACACACACATGCGTGCACACACACACACCCACAGACACACAGCACACACACACACAGACACGCACACCGATTCCTCCACTGACACACTCTTGCGTCACATGGCTTTTTGGATAAACGCCAAGCGGACTGTCTACTTTTGTGTTTGTAATGATTCTTTTTTCCATAGCTGAAATGTTGTCAAACAAAGGCCCTGTGAAAAGGAAAAACAAACACTTGGCTTTATGTAATTTTAAAAGAATCGGTCCAAGATGAACAGGCACGGATGTGGTGCTTCTGAAACGGGACGGATGAGTGTTGAGACTGGGCCATTACAGCTGAGTATTTGACTGTTTAAATCAGGACCCCTTCCAGATCAGTATGGAGACTGGCTAAGTATAGCTAAATAGCTAAACATGTGTCATTACAGTGTCATTACAATAGTTCGTATAATCACTACTAGAACAACATAATGTGCAAATGACCTTTTTGGAGCTTTAAGAAGTCCAGTTGCTTACAACTTAGCTCTTCTGACTACCATGACCTGGATAAACAAGAATCTTCACAGATGCCTAGAAGAACATTCTAGAATAAATATTATAACTGCACAGCACCCTTGTGGTGTTGTTCAACGTTCATCCCTTACATGGGGGTGCTGTGTAAATGTGTTCCATATGTATACATTTGTAGAATGAGATAATGTATAAAGAAGGTGAGTAAAGACGTGTTGTCCATAATTTCTGCTTATGACTGCTTTAATTCATTGTCATACAGAACAACCAAGTTAGAGGCTTTGGAAGCAGAACATCTCAGAATCAGAATCAGTTTCATTGGCCAAGCATACTTGCATATACAAGAAATTTAACTCCTCGTTTACTCCTTGTATACATTCAACATATTGACATGTAATAGTATACTGTCAATAGACAAATAGAAATATATAGACAGACACTGTACAATAGAGACAACAATATACATATAGTCACCTAATATAGGCAATAATATACATATAGTCACATAATATACAAGTTGGACATCATATACAAGTAGTACAATATACAAGTGGGACATAAAGCACAAATAGGCCATAATATACAAGACAAGTACACATGGAGTGGGACTTAAAGTGCACCTAATAGAGCACTTTGCCTCTAGTATAACCTAAGATCATCAGGATTCAGAGGGACATCATATCCACGCATATGGATGTCCATATGGACGCCCTATATGCAACGCACTGCTTGTCTGCATCCTTTCCTGTCCCTTCCCTGACTGTCTGGCCCCCAGACGAGAGAGAGATGACTCGGCAGTAGATAGAGAGAGGGGTAGACACAACCACACAACCACACACACCACACCACACTCCTCCGTCTCTCTTTTGTCTGCTGATTGGATTGGAGTATCCACTAGACGTCTTCTTCAGAAGCATGCCAGTCCAGCTATAAATAGCTTGACTTCAGAAACATTTCACTGATGGTGAACATCAGTGTGGAGAGAGAACGAGAGGGAGAGACAGAGAGCGAGAGCCAGCATGTTAGAGAAAAAGAGAAGGGGGGGCAAAAAAGGGTGAAAGAGAGAGACAGAGAGAGAGAGAGAGAGAGAAATATACCACATCTTAAGGGTTAAGAGAGTGAGGGGGAAGTCAGTGAGAGAGAGAACAGAGGGAGAGAGAGACAGAGAGAGAGAGAAAGAGAAAGAGAGACAGACAGAGAGAGAGAGAAAGATGTGGTGGGTTAAGAGAGTGAGGGGGTAAGTCAGTAAGAGGGAAAGAACAGAGGGAGAGAGAGACAGAGAGGGACAAAGAGAGAGAAAGAGAAAAAGAGAGAGAAAGTACTAACACTGGGACCGCATTGGAACAGTGGGCCTTTGACAAAGCCCCGGTCCATTACAAATATACTGTATAATTGTATGACTTGTGCATCTCCAGGTTTCCTGTGTGGTAAATCTGAACTCTCACTGTTCTCCAGCGAGGCTCTCTCCAGGGACTGCTTCCCCCAGATGGGCCCGCCTCCGCGTGACTGACACTTCCTGTGTGCTTCCCCTCAACCCCCCCGCAACCCCCCCCCATCCAGTGCTGGCTGTTGACTCTGGAGTCGTTTCCACCGGAGATGTCAGTGGAGAGCCAATCTGAAACCCTTCCCCCCCCTGCCTGTCTACCCCTCTCTGCTCTGTCTTTCTTTTGACTTCGCCTTCTTTGTCTTTTTAGGTCTGTCTGCCTGCCTGCCTTTATGCCTGCCTCTTTCTCTGTCTTGTATGTCTCGTTCGCTTTTCTGTGTTTTCTGTCTCGATCTTTCCCCCATCTTTTCTCTCAGGCTAGGGTTTTTTGGTTCTGTCTCTCCAAATGTTCCTTTCATTGTGTAAATGTCTTTAAAGTGTGAGACTGTGGTTTAAAGAATTATCCCCAACATCATTAACCTTAACAACATCACTCTTAACATCACCTCTTGATCACTGACAAAGTTTAGTTAAAAGGCAAGCCAAGAGTATGGGCCTTTGGGTCCAGAGAGGATATGATGGGGGTGGAGGGGGTGGGGTAGGTACAGATTAGGACGAGGGGGGTGGGGTGGGGTGGGGGCTGGAACAAGGTTGGTGGGACTGGTGGAACAGTAGATGTAATTAACATTAGACATATAGAATCCCTTATGAACAATTTCACATTAGATTCACATTAGCTCCAGAAAGCGATCATTAGATAGCCATTTCCAGTCCATGGCTCACTAATGGCGATACTGGACAGCTTAAGGCAAAATATTCCCTATATATGTATATATATAGTACCTATAGTCACTTATGAAAACACAAGTCATTTAAGACATGGCGTCATCACTTGGAAACCGATTTAAAAGAGAAAAAAAAGACATGAAGAAGAAAAACATACATTACAGCAGCACTTTCCCAGAACATCATCTTGCCTCACACGCCATTTTCTTTAACAGTCATGGTTGTATTCTGTGGTAAGACAGCGGAGCTTTGAATGAGCGATTGAATGAATGCGTGAGTCCTTAGGCCTTTGTATGGTGTTCACGGGCATGTTCTCCCGATGTGCCGGACAGTTTCCTCTACAAAGGCGGATAAATCTGTAGGATCTCTGGAGAGATGGTATCAGGTGCCGAGTCAGCCTATGCCCACTTGAGGGAAATTCCGATGGAGACACAAATATACACACACACACATCCATGAGCACGTACATACCCACACAACCACCACCCCCCTCACACACACACACACACACACACACACACACACACACACACACACGATTGTACTCATGCACACACAGGGAGAGAGAGACAGAGACAGAGAAAAAGAGAGAGAGAGAGAGAGAGAGAGAGGGAGAGAGAGAGAGAGAGAGACGGAGACCGAGAGGTAGAAAGGGAGAGACAGAAACAGAGAGAGAGAGGGGGGAGACAGAGAGAGACAGAGACAGAGACAGAGAGAGAAAGATAAAAAAAGAGAGGGAGGGAGGGAACGAAATTATATAAAGCAAATGATAAAGGAATGATGAAGGGAGGCGGATAACAGACTGAAGAAATCAGAAAGGGAGGGACAAGACAAAACAAACAGTAGGCCAAACCAACATCAACCAGACGCCTACACACCATATGTGTAAGTGTGTGTCTGTGTGTGTGTGTGAGTGTGTGTATGTGTGTGTCTGTGTGTGTGTGTGTGCGCGCGCGCGTGTCTGTGTGTGTGTGTGTCTGTGTGTGTGTGTGTGTGTCTGTGTGTGTGTGTGTGTGTGTGTGTATGTGTCTATGTGTGTGTGTGTGTGTATGTCTGTGCACTGAGACTGCCATGTCTGTTTTGTCTTCAGCTGAATTCCACGCAGCTGAGGTGGATCTTGATGTTAAAGATTAATCAGTGCCTGTAAATGGAGGACAGAGGAGAGGCCGGCTGCACTGGGACACCAGACCAGACTGCTGCTGAGCACCTACATGGAGCACAGATCCACAGATAGGAGCGCCCCCCCCCCCCCACCCCACCCCACTCCCCCTTTCAAAAGACCTTTTCATGCTATGACATCCATGTCTCCTCAGAGATGGAGGAGGGAACCGCGTCGTTGAGTATGAGACGAGAAACCCGCTGTCATTGAACTGCCCGAATGAAGCGTTTAAACGATTATTCCGCTTGCTTTGGTTTGTGTGAAATGGGAAAAAGATACAGACACAAAGACGCCTAACATGACAGAGTCTGACATTTCAGCAGTCAGAGAACAGAGCAGAATGTTCTAGATAACAATGATTTCTATGTACTTGTACAGTCCAGCTTTGTAGAGATGTATATGTATATTGTAAATGAAGTTGGCTGGCTTACATTTATCTATATATTATTTGTTCAGTCCAGCATTGTAGATATGTATGTATATTATGAATTAAATAGGCTGACAAACATATATCTATATAGTATTTGTATAGTCCAGCATTGTAGATATGTATGTCTATTGTAAATGAAGTTGACTGACAAACATAAATCTGTATATTATTTTTCACTGATCTTTATTTACAATGTACCAAAGAAATACAATTGCTCATACAGGATCTACCACTGTCTCGTAGCAGAACTGCAATGTTTGTAGCATTTTTCACTAGCTGAGTTTGATTGCGAAGGAGACATTATTATTATTGCTTACTGTTGATAGTCCCATGCCCTTGTTGTCACCATGTCACCACCACCATTCCTCCATCACCATCTCTAAGCACATGAGCAGAACCCTGTCAGCCCACGCCATATGCCTAGTCAGCAAGACCATTCTCTATGCCACACACACACACACACACACACACACACAAACACACACACACCTATCTGAGAGAAGCTTTCTCAGTGGAAGCACTGGACAGTGTGTGTGTGTGTGTGTGTGTGTGTGTGTGTGTGTGTGTGTGTGTGTGTAGGGGCCTAAAGTACTGTATGTTAGGATGACTGTACATGGGGCCCTGATAGAACATAACCACTAATGTGGTTATTATTTGTGCGGCCAATGTAACATTCATTCATTAAGCTAAACATCAGGCACAAAATGTTCAATACCATACGGAGTGTGTGTGAGTGTGTGTGTGCATGTGCAAGCATGTGTGTGTGTGTGTCTGTGTGTGTGTGTATGTGTACGTGAACATGCATGTCTACAGCATGTTCTTTTGCACATATGCTGACTGGCTTCTATGGAGCCTGTATTTATGTTGTGAGCTGGCATGCTAAATTAGCCACGACCGTCGCTAATAGCTCCCAGCGCCCCACGCCTCCTCTGTGCCACCTGCATGTGTACGGCACGACTGGGGCATTAGCGCATTAGCACATTAGCACTGAGGAGAACGCTTTGGAGCGAGTCGAGGAAGTGGTTTCAGGGAGAACACAAACAATTTGTCCTTTGTCCTTTCTCATCCTCATTCTCATCCTCATTGTCACACATGCACACCTACTGTACCCACATGGAAACCACACACACACACACACACACACACACACACACACACACACACACACACACACACACACACCACCCTGCATCTCAAATGCAAACAAATATGGGCAGCTCCTGAGAAAAAATCTTAATAATGAGGGTTTCTGCTGACAAGTGTTTGTAGATGTGTGTGGGGGGGGGGGGGGGGGGGGGGGGGGGGTATGTATATATGTATCTGTAAGTCTTATAAACAGGCTTGTATACTTCTATCCCTGTTCTACTTTCATGCCATTTTACTTCTTCAAGTGTCTTCTGCCAGCTAAGGAATCTAATTAGGTAAGACAAGATCAGAATCATATGAGCTTCATTTCTGTCTCCAACAGTGTCCTGTATCTTACATCAGTAGGAGAACTCTGGGATAAGTGGGGTGGTATTACATAACTACACTGTGAAAGCATAATGCATTACTCATCTTAACCCAATCCAGTTTTTTTTTCTTTTACCTAGACTGAACTATGCTTAGTGCCAGGTCATGTTCAGGGTAAAAACTGGCACTAAACAATGATATATTACAAATGATATATTACCTCTACTAAAGCAAAAGATAACTTGACTGGGTTAGGTATTATTTCTTACAGAGGTGTGTGTGTGTGTGTGTGTGTGTGTGTGTGTGTGTGTGTGTGTGTGTGTGTGTGGACCCTGTTAGCCATGTCTTACGTGTCAGACTGGTTAACACTGTAGCTCTCCTGCCCAGTGGAAAACAATGACTGTCAGGACTGACAGGATGACTGACAAAGCGAATGAGAATGTCAGTATGGTGATGAGGGACAGCCACAGGCTCACATACTCAGGAATTTAAATGATAATATACATACGGCAAGCTACCTATTTGTTATTAAAATCAGAGGGAGTAATTGGAGCTGCTGATGTCTGATCTAGTAGCCTAAAAGAGAAACTATTGTTGCAAGTTAACCAACTTTAGAAACAGCAAAACATCAGCAGTGCCTTTATCATTACATAGAACAATGTGAAATAGAACAATGTACACTAAACATATACATAATAATTCTTTAGCAATTCTAAAGATATGTTTAGTCAGCCTTGTAACACAAGATTATGAGATTCTCTATGATAGGTTCAAAACAAGTGTGTGGACATACGTAGAAACAAAAGCCAGGCATTACGCAAATGAGGAATAATACCACCATCTAGTGGTCATGTTGATATGACACGTTAAGTAAAGTATAGCGGGCAGATGGATGGATTTCTTGGAAATCCTGTTGGTATTTCTTGAATGAATGTTTATTGATTTTAACAAAGGGGAAATATAATAATTCAATAATTATTTATTTTCACATTGAGATGATTTCACTATTTCAGTTGACGTGTGATAATTATGGTGCCAATGAAATAGAGCTTAATAATCTGTGGACATGAAATAAAGAGAATAAGGACATGGCCATTGTAAGTCACCTTTTCAGGCCTTGATAGCCCCCTTCTGCCTCTGTATTACTCTAATCCACTGTTTTATTAGCACTAAGGGAAAAATAAATATCAGGCATTCATGTGTGCTACATACAGTATGCAGCTATGTTTGACAAAAGCGACTAAATCCCATGAGGACAATAACAAGGCTGTGGGACCATAAGGAATATGGACCTCATAAATGGCTGGAAATTAAATAAACATTAAAGGTGCGCTGTGGGAATAGAGGTGTTACATGGCTCCTCTAGTGTGGTACTATGTGTGCGCTTATTGTACACCAGCTCAGTCATATATGGAATCCAACTACACAGGGAAATTTGGAGAGTTCAAATTTCAGGGTTAAACATTAAACATCTCAAAGTGTAATTTGAACATTTTTTGGATTTAAATGGTGTACAGAGTTGGGGTTATTTCACATCTTGAAAGTGTCAATTTAACTCTGGATAAGGTGGAGCTATGCAAACCTTTAACAGTGTTAAAATGAAGTCTTTGGGTGGTAATTTAACACTGCTCTTTTTGCTCTGTAGCTCAGACAGAGCCTCTATTCCGGCCAATCAGCACATTGCTTTAACAGCGTGGACAAAAGTGCTGTCATTTGATTGGTTGTTTACCTCAAATATCAGGAACTTTTTTTGCATAAATTCAGACTGTAGCTTTAAGAGAATATTTTGTCTGGGGGTAATGTTCTGGATGTGCATTATGAAATGGATTTAAAAATCCCCTTGAGGTTCACCACACACTCTCCTGAACATAGACAAAAAACAATCACTGAATGGTAAAAGAAAGGCACTTCATTATGGATGACGGATTCACTGAGTAGCTTTGTCTAAACTGGGAATAAATATTGGCCAACTGTCTCTTTTTTTCTTTTCAAGAAAGAGAGAGGCTCTGATGTAAATCATATTTACTATACATGAGCCTCTCTGAGAAGTCATTAATGATACAATGTCCCAACAGATCATCTGCTTTGTTAAATCGGATGAACTTTGATAGACAGGTTGCCATGGAAACACTAACCTCTTGACTTCACATGTGGTAGGTTCCTCAAACTAGAAATGTTTTTTTCAGAGCCTCAGATCATAATTGCCTATGCTATGTCACATCGGCATCAAATGCTTCTTTAAAGAACTATTGCCTCGACGATTCTTTGAAGCACTGGAAATGGTTCTTCTATGGCATCGCTTTGGCCCCATTATTTTTTAGAGTGTGTGTGTGTGTGTGTGTGTGTGTGTGTGTGTTTTACAGTCACTTTGAGGCCTGGGTGGGAACATTTGGTCAGGGCTCAGGGGGAAGCAGCAGGGCATCAGGTGAAAGTCGTTAAAGTGATGAAAACCTCATCAGCATCTAAAGACATGGGTCGCCATGGTCACAGTGGGGCAGCCAATTCATCTTGATTGAAAAACATGGCAAATCCTGGCACACAGTCATCCCACTACGCGCACACACACACACACACACACACACACACAGCAAACAGTCCAATCTCCCCCAGCTGCCCTACAAACCCACTTCTTAATCCTAAAGCTGTTCAGGGCAGGACAGTCAACAACCCCCCACCCTCCCCATACTACTCTGCAGCTGGGCATCATCAGGTTTATGCTTGGAATTCTCTCTCTCTCTCTCTCTCTCTGATTGAATCACTTACACACACTATTCAGTAAAATGTGGGCTCGAGATCTCCAAATTACTAGATAGATAGATAGATAGATAGATAGATAGATAGATAGATAGATAGATAGATAGAGGATAAGGTAATACCACTTGAAAATACTCTACAATCGCATCCCACACCTTCAGAGATACAACATTCCTATACATGGTGTAGCCATAACTACTAAAAAGGTTGGGCATTTTTGGTGTCTGGAGTTAGTGCCTCTCGTGGCCAGGCGTGGGGAGAGGCGCACGAGATTAAAAACCCTTCACCGTTAATATAGTGAAATTTATTCCAAAACCATCATGACGTTATATTAAAGACGACTGCAACAAAGGCAGCATCGAGCGGGCTGTACCATTATCCAAAAACACCACCGCGCCAGGACGAGCACATAGGTGGGTGTTGCCTGAACATTGCGGAGAGAAAAGTTTTTTCTCCTCCAGGCTACATCTGCAACCCCTCCTCTCCCCTAAAACTCCACACACACACCACACACTCAAAACGCCTGGTTCCCATTCTTTCAGAAAAGTCGAGATGACGTTTGCCTCGTTTGCTTCTACCCCACACTCGCAAAAGCCTGTTAAATCCCTTTAGACTAATCACCATGATTGTTCCCTCTCAAATTGAGGAAATTTGTGGAAATGTAAGTAGGCGCGCCCCCGTCACCGAGCAGCATCAGCAGCATGAGAGGATGCGCGCCCCCGTTTCCACCGAGAGCTCCTCGTTCGCCATCCCGGCCAGGAGAGTTGGAGCAGCCTGAATCAAAGTTGTGTGGAGCGGCGGTAGAGGGATGCGGCGGTGCTACTAGGCAGGCGGATGCAGCATACGGTGTAACGGTACATCAAGCTCACGACGGGGGCACGGGTAGTCATCTATGGCAAGGATGAGCCTAAAAATCTTGTGCCCGAGCCTGCTTGTCCTGCTCGCGTGTCAGCTCTGCTCGTCACGTAAGTCTGCGATGCGGATGGCATCGTTTTTATGACTTTAGTACTTGTGATTCTCAATAATTATCAGGATAAGCGGAACAATGCACAGTGTTATTGGCGGTATTTTATTTTTTCTAAATGAAGTCATTAAATGCACTTTGATGATTGCACACACCTTGCCAGGCGTCAAACCCAAAATAAAACTGAAAACTCATAAATCAAATAGAACAAACTATTCACCGTAAAACATGGCATATATTTTGGCCGCTTGCCCCAGCTACTTTACCATTTGCATCTCTCGACCTGTGTGTGTTTAAAACTAGTGGAGCAGTTCTACTATTTCTGCCTGGCACGCGGCTCTGGTAGCGGCTCGCACGGGCTCTTTCTGCATTGCAGTGCTTCCTCGCGCCCGCATGGAAGTATCTCTCCGCATGGGGAAGGTGCACCTCGCGCACACCCTACGCAAGGGGACACGCTCGAAGGACAGTACGTGTGTTCGACTTCGGCTGTCACGCTGAAGAAAGAACAGTGAATTTGTATGTTTAAAACGGCCAGACAGTATTTGCAGTTTTAGATTTTTGCCTGCGCGTGTGATGACTAGCCCAAGGTGGTACCACCCACGAACCCATCCCGCACGCACCGGGGTGGAAAACCTGCCCGTGACTTCCATAGCGTGCTGCTCTAATTGCTGTATCATTCTGCAAATAGCTGACGCAGTCGTTTTTTTGTCATCTAACGGGGCGGCATTGTAAAAGTAATCGCACTTAATTATTATCACTATCCCCATCGTGATGATTTTATTGCACAATCTTTAAACAGCCTCAGGTATAAATGTCACACGCCAACGGTCAACCTGCCCTTGTCTTACCTAGAAACAGTGGGACAGGCATACACATGCACACACACGTACATGCGCACATACAAAATGTGTTCTTGGTGCCGTTGTGTTGTTTCTCTTACAGTATTATCTGGCCTGGATGATGGAGTATCTTGATTGTGGTTTTGCTTTTGTTTCTGTATGTTCCAAACTACTTTGTAGGTCGATGGTTTGAGAAAACTATGTGTTTTATCTTGCAGGCCTACCTGTATATTTAAAGTTTGAAGTGCTGTTATGAGAAAGGGGTTTCTTGTTGTCAGTGTTACCAGACCTATGCTGGATTTTATGAAGCACTGTATTTTGTTTACATATCTCTGTCTTCCCAGCTAAGATGTAGGGTACAGGACACACTGTAGTGTACAGTAGCAACAAAATACCATATGCAGTTGTGTCAGTGACACTGTCATGGCTGTTCCATGTTTCACCTTAGAGATGTCTCTAGTGTGAATCCAATCACATGATGAGTGTTTATTGTTTTGAGATAATCCTTTATGAAAAAAAAACTCTAAGCATCCCTTGTAACCATAGAGATTATCATCATTGTTCTTAGAGACCTTAGAGACACCCCCCCTCATACACGCGCATATGTACACACACACACACACACACACACACACACACACACACACACACACACACAGTTTTGGTCAGGACTGCCTGATGGATTCACTCTGTGAGATTACATGCTGGTGTTATATGTGGGACCGATGCAGAAATGGACGTATGGGGGTGGGGAGACACTGACCTTGACTGAGTATGTGTGGCCAAATAAGGTCACTCTGGCTGTACTTCGATTACTTATCTCCATCACCACCTCCTGGGACTCCATCCTCACATGAAGCTGTTGATTTCATGAGTAATGTTGTGTTAATGTCTTGTAATAGCATCTTCAGTGCACGTACATAAGACTGTGGTGAAGTTCAATGTATTCTCTGAGGGTGACATTGCTGGAGTCAGTTCCATACAATCTAAGTATTTTATGGTTAGGCTTTGTTGTTTGTGCGTTGAGGTTTGAACAGAAGGAATGGATAATGTGCCATTGAGTGCACTGGATTCGCTGATGCAAAGCTGTCATCCATATTTCAATCACAGCATATGACATACTGCTTCACCTGTGTCCACATCACTGTAATCTGGGGGGGGGGATTAAGATGAATTGAAATAATAAAAATAATCCTGGTGGGAGGTTTTCTACTGAAGGGTGCAGTCTAATCCGACATTCTTTTTGTCAAATTCAGAGAATAAGCCTTGGTTCATAGTATGCACTTTGTGTGTGCACAATTGTTGTGGCACATCTTGATTTTTAACGCTGGCCATGTAAAATGGAGCTTCCAACTCAGTATCATCTAGCTGTTTGCAACAAAAAAATGCCTGAGTTCATTCACATTCCTTGCCCTGTGACTGGGAAAAAAACTTAGGGGCTTGGACAGGGCCAAGATCAATTCCAGCCAATGAACACAGTGCTTCAAGAGCATGGAAGAGAGGGATGCAATTTGATTGGCTGTTGAGTTCAAATATGTACATCCTGTCATAAAGCATAAAGCAAATCAAGGAGTGCATCTATATTGTATGGGGCCTTTTGGATCTCTTACTTTAAAGCCATGTGATCCGGTACGTAATGCGTGCGTGTGACGTGTGTTTGTGGGTGTGTGTGACGTCCACGCTGCGTTGTGTGTGTATGATTGTGTGTGTGCATATGTGTATGGATATGCTCAGTGCAACAGTGCAAACATTGTGCAATGTGTGCGTGTGTGTGTGTGTGTGTGCGTGCGCGCGTGTGTGTTGTAATCAGAGTTGGCACACAGGGGAAAAGTGTGCAATGGTGTTGAGAGCTGCTTTGTGCCCAGGCAGGCTGACGCAGATAGCAGGATGGGTTTTTGGTGAAAACACCCCGACCCCCCCCCCCCCCCAAACACACACACACACACACACACACACACACACACACACACACACACACACATCACTCACTTCCTCCCCCCTTGCTTTTCAAGCATCCTCCGCCCCTCCTCTCTCCTCTCCTTCTCTCTGAATTATTCAGGTGTCAGCTTGAGGCAGCCTTGCTGGACTTGCACGCCACACATCACACCACACCCTGCCTAGGGGCTCACGCACAGACACACAGACACACACACACACAGGTAGGGCTGCTCCTGATGCAGGGTTCCTCTCACCTCATCCAGGATGTCACTCATTAGGATTCAAGGCAACTACCGCTGATCCAGAGCCAGTTGTGTAGTAGCCAGTTGTGTAGCGCTGTTAAACGGGCGGATGCTGGCATACCGTGGGTCTTCCTGGAACACAGCACCACAGCACCACCCCACCTCCATTTTCCCCTATCTGTCATCACTCCCTCCTGTCCTCTCCTCTTCTCTCCACTCTTTTCCTCTCCTCTCTTCTCTTCCCCTCTCCTCTCCTCTCCTCTCTGCTCCTCTCCTGCATCCGCACCACACTGTCCCGCCATGCCATTTACTCGCTCACCCACACACCCATTCAGTCACTTGCTCGCCCACTCTCTCACTCAGTCAGTCTGTCAATCACTCAATCAGTGCCTCACCCACTCACTTGGTCCCTCACTCGTTCCCCACCTCCATCACTCCCTTGTCTGCTCTCTCACTCACTCACTCCCTCACTCACTCGACTGCTCTCTCTTTCACTCACTCGCTCACTCTCTCACTCACTCACTCCCTCACTCACTCGACTGCTCTCTCTTTCACTCACTCGCTCACTCTCTCACTCGCTCACTCGACTGCTCTCTCTCTCATTCACTCACTCATTCACTCACTCGCTTACTCTCTTACTCGCTCGCTCACTCGCTCGGTCACTCGCTCGCTCACTCGCTCACTCACTCACTCTCTCACTCCCTCACTCACTCATTCACTCACTCACTCCACTGCTCTCTCTCTCTATCACTCACTCACTCACTCGCTCTCCCATCCTTCTCTCCCCCCTGACTGGCAGTGGCAGACTAAGATGAGTGAGACTGCAGCGGCGTGGCTCCGGCAGGAGTGAAGATATTCTAAACGCCGCGAGATGTGCCAGCCAGCAGAGTAAGATGGATGAGCCAATGGCTCAGGCTCTGGGAGATTGCTGAGTCAGCCGGCTCCGGGAGAGAGAGAGGGACAGAGAGAGAGAAACGGAGGAGGGAGGGAGGGAGGAAGAGAGAGAGGGTGAGAGAGAGGTAAGAGATGAAAGAGAAATTGTAGGAGAGAGACAGAATGAGAGAAGTAAGGAGAGAAGGAGACACAGAGACAGAACAGGGGAGCGAGATAGAGAGAGAGAAAGAGAATCCGAGATGTAAAGAGAGAGAGAAAGAGAGGGAGGGAGGCAGAGAGAGAAGAGAAAGAGAGAGATGAGAGAGGGAGAGAGAGAGGAAGACAATCTGAGATGTAAAGGGAGAGAGAAAGAGAGAGGGGGAGGGAGAGAGAGAGAGGAAGAGAGAGAGGGAGAGAGAGAGGAAGAGAGAGATGAGAGGGGGGGTAGGAAGAGAGAGAGGGAGAGAGAGGGAGAGAAAGAGAGGGATGGAGAGAGAGAGAGGAAGAGAAAGAGAGAGATGAGAGAGGGAGGGAGAGAGAGACAGGAACGGAGAGAGAGAGGGAGGGAGAGAGAGAGAGGAAGAGAGAGAAAGAGAGAGATGAGAGAGAGGGGGAGTGCTACAGAGAGAAAGAGAGAGAGGGAGGGAGAGAGAGAGGAAGAGAGAGAAAGAGAGAGATGAGAGAGAGGGGGAGTGCTACAGCAGGCACGCTCCAATGCCCACTCAGCACAGGGAGGCTCCTCTCCTCGCTCGCCTGCTGCTGCTGACGCTTTAAGCCAGCCGTGACTCTCATGCTGAACAGCCAGCACTGCACAGGGCTCTTGGAAACCCTGCAAAGGACACGGAGAGAGGAGGGAGCGAGGGAGAGAGAGAGAGGAGGGAGCGAGGGGAGGGAGAGGAGAATGGAGGGAGAGAGAGAGGAGGGAGCGAAGGGGATGGAGAGGAGAATGGAGGGAGGCAGAGGAGGGAGTGAGGGGAGGGAGAGGAGAATGGAGGGAGGGAGAGGAGGGAGCAAGGGGAGGGAGAAGAATGGGGGGAGGTAGAGAAGAAGGAGGCGGGGGATGAGGTGAGGGAGAGGAGAATGGGGGGCAGGAGAGGAGAATTTGGGGAGGGAGAGGAGAAGGGGGGCAGGAGAGGAGAATTTGCGGAGGGAGAGGAGAAGGGGGGCAGGAGAGGAGAATTTGCGGAGGGAGAGGAGAAGGGGGGTGGGTAGAAGGATGAGGTGAGGGAGAGGAGAATGGGGGGGGGGGGGGGTGAAAAGGAGAGCGAGGAAGC
>CM059266.1:7096621-7111621 GCA_030347295.1 Setipinna tenuifilis
GTGTGTGTGTGTGTGTGGGGGGGTACACAAA
Organism: Setipinna tenuifilis; assembly: GCA_030347295.1. Taxonomy (NCBI): domain Eukaryota; kingdom Metazoa; phylum Chordata; class Actinopteri; order Clupeiformes; family Engraulidae; genus Setipinna; species Setipinna tenuifilis. Next base: position 7,096,653 of record CM059266.1, read on the forward strand.
TGATGCATATGTGTACACACATGCATGCACACACACATTTTGGGTGTGCTTATGTGTGTGTGTGTGTGCACGCGCGCATGTGCAAATGTGTATGTGTCTGTATATGTGTGTGTGTGTGTATTTATGTGTATGTATGTATGTGTGTATGTGTGTATGTGTATGCATGTGTGTGTATGTGTGCGCGTGCCTGTGTATGTGTGTGTTTATGTCTATGTGTGTGTATGTGTGTGCCCATGTGTGTGTGTGTGTGTGTATGTCTGTGTGCCCATGTGTATATGTATGTGTATGTGTGCCCGTGTGTGTGTATATGTGTGTATGTGTGTGTGCCCATGTGTGTGTGTAGGCAGCAGTGGCTGGTCACCCTCCCCCATTGACAGGCAGCCATGGCTGCAGATTGACCTGGGGAAGAAGTACCGCGTCACGGCCATCTCCACCCAGGGCACCTTCAACTCCTACGACTGGGTGACCAAGTACATGGTGCTGTTCGGAGATCGGCCCGACGCCTGGACCCCCTATGTCATGAAAGGGGGCAACATGGTGAGGAGGCAGTGTGATGGTTTCACCCTCTCCATATTTAAAAAGAGAACTCGATGCATCCTTTAAAAAGTTTCCTTTACTGTCTGTAATGGTCAAAATACATGCAAGTGGGCGAAGCGGAATGTTCTATTCTTTTCAGTTGTTGCTTCCAGCGTGAGTTGCGCCAGTTGGTCCAGTGTTCCGTCTACCAGCATAATACATACATATTTTTAAGAATGTCTCCATGGCGATGTTGGGGAGCTTTTACTATAAATTAATTGTGGCGTTTTTAACTGTGCAGAAACGATTCATCGTCTCATTGTCAATTCATCGTCTCATCCCTCATTACTCTTCAGGATCATTAGTGATTAGTGTGAAAAGATGACTTCCTGAAGAGGTCCACATTGATTACAAAATTACACTGAATTGCTTTAAATTACATGTATAGAACACTAATTACGTCTGATTACATGCGTAACTATAGCATAAAGCACATCAGAAATATCCTCTTTTTCATTGTTATAGAAACAGTCTTGATCAAACCTGCTGTGTTTGTCTGTAGACATTACCGGGGAACTGGAACTACTACCAGGTGAAGAGGAATGTGTTCCACTTCCCATTCACAGCCAAGCATGTGCGGTTCCTGCCCATGGGGTGGAACACGGAGAACGGAGGCAAGATCGGCGTACGGCTGGAGGTGTATGGCTGCGCTTACGGTAAGCACGCCTGGACTGAGCCTGGTACAGACCCACTCTACATAATAATAATAATAATAATAATACTGTATTTATATAGCACAATTCATACAAGATGTAGCTCAAAGCACATAATGTGCTCCAGTGACCCAGAGATGTGGAATAGCACCTCAGTAGTTCGGTATTCTTTAGTCACAATAGCTAATGTGTTATAACACTGGCAACAGTGTACAATAAGGGGTTTAAGTTAGGCCCATGGAACACAATGTCAATTACAAGATTACAATACCACCTTATACACCTATTTAGGCCTGAATAACTTTCAGATTAAATAGCGTGTGTAAAGCCGTGTTGTGTAGTGTGTAAAACCGTGTTGAGCAGTGTGTAAAACTGTGTAGTCTAGTGTGTAAAACCGCTCCAAGCTCAGATGCAGTATATGGGGCAGATCCAAATAGAATCGAGCAGTTGGTGCTTTCGTTAAACTGTGGGGCGTGTTAGATGGAAATCCTGCCCCGTTCCCATCCGTTCTCAGTGCAATTAGCTTGTTTCTGTAAATGGAAAATGGACTGCATTTATATAACGCTTCCTCCAAAGTGCTTTATAATTCCATGCCTCACACTCGCCCATTCACACACACACACACACTTATACCCCAATGGTGAAAGGCTGCCATTAGAGGAAACGACCGGAACTCTGGAAACAGTGTTGGGTTCAGTGTCTTTCTAAGCGGCACTCACACCTACTCTGTAGGAGCTGGAATCAAAACAGCAACCCTACGATTGCTGGTCGACTCCTGTACCTCCTAAGCCACTTTCATCCCTATATACTTGTGCTAATTGGTTGTTTCGAGAAGTGTGTCTCTCTCGTCACAAAACAACAATGTCAGGTCACCGTTGACTAGTCTCGTGTGTTCTGTTTTTCTGTCCTCAGACTCGTACGTGATGCACCTAGAGGGTGACGACATGGCAGCGTACACGTTCCCTTCGAGGTTCCGCACGCTGCAGGACCATTTTGCCCTGAACTTTAAGACCCTGGAGAGGGACGGTGTGCTGCTCCACAGCGAGGGAGAGCAGGGGGACCTCCTGACACTGGAGCTGAAGAGGGGCCGACTCTACCTGCACATGAGCCTCGGTGAGCAATGGCATGGTCTCTCTGTTACAAGTTGATGAACCACTGAAACGATTTTAGAAACATTTTTTTAAGGTTGAAAAAACAACTTAGTGTACTCTTAATATACTGTACCTCTCTGCCATACTAACACCGCTGTCTCTCTAACAGTACCTACTATACAAACCCTACTCTACAAGCCCTTACCAAACCTCTATACCTCCGTATACCACCTCTGTCTTACTGTACCAAGCCTTGCTGATGTAAATGACTGTCACTGTATTGCAATGGACTAAGAATACAGCATGGCAGTCATGAACAATAGTTTCTTGGATAAAATAGCATCCTCAAAAGAGGAACATTGCACCACATTTGCGCGCACACACACACACACACACACACACATACACACACACAAGACCTGCCCGCCACCCCAACATCATACAGGTACTTCACCATGCAGGCACCTTACACAGCTATCTCCTCCTCCAGGAAGCAGCACGGTGCACCAGACAGATGGTCTGACCACCATGAGGGTGGGGAACCTGCTGGACACCCAACACTGGCACTACGTCACCATCAAACGCTACGCCCGTCAGGTCAACTTCACACTGGACAGCCAAACTGAGATCACGACCCTTAATGGAGAGTTCAACTACCTGGATCTGAACTCAAAGGTGCATTTACATACATGCACGTGTGTCTTCAGTGAAATGCTGATGGCTCATCAGGCATTCAAATCATTCACATTGCCAGCAGGTTGAAAGTAACAGAAATGTAATATGCCTAACATGCACCAACACCAAAGACGTCCTATAATCAACTGGACAATGACAGATTTCAGCCATACTCTAGGTATTTTTGCTTGTAGCTTTGACGGCTCCTGTGTTCTGCTGCAGTTGTATGTAGGCGGGGTGATTGAGAAGGACATGCCCCACCTGCCGGGCAGGCCAAACTTCCGAGGATGTCTGGAGAACGTCTTCTTCAATGGGGTGAACATCATCAAGATGACAAAGTACCAGGAACCAGAGATCCAGCTGGCGAAAGGGAAGGTAATGTCAAGCACGTCTTGGAACAGTTATGGCTAAAAAAGCCCGGAAGTCCTAAATATGGATTGACATGTAAAATGTGAATGATTTTGTTTGTGAATGAGTATACACATTTATTTCATAGTAAATGAATAGCTAATTTGGAAATGTCTCTCATATTTCTACACCTGTTGTTGCCTTCAGAATAAGATGCACTACACCTGCCGTGACCTCCTGTGGAAGCCCATGACCTTCATTGGGCCGAACAACTACCTGCAGGTGCCGGGCTTCTACCGCAAACCCCGCCTGGCCGTCAAGTTCAAGTTCCGCACGTGGGACTACACGGGCCTGCTGATGTTCACGCGCTTTGCGGACGACCTTGGCTCTCTAGAGCTGGGCCTGAGCGAGGGACAGGTCAACATCACTCTCTTCCAGCCGGGGAAGAAGAGGCTGCGGTTTGCCGCAGGTAGGTGGCGCTCAAGAGGGGAAGACTAATGCCATTAGTCTTAATTGCAAACAACGCGATCGAATGTGTGGGACAAAATCATGGGCCCTATCATGCTGTGGCGCACTGTGCATTCGCGACAAGCGCATGCTGTCATTACTATTCTGTACCAGCGCATCGTTCATTTTTTCAGGCAAAAAATCACGTTGTCTAGATAGCAGATGACACTGCGTCCTCACGGGTGTGTCAGCGAAAAGAAGAGGTGTGGTCTGGTGCAAAGCGTGCTAGATGTCTTAATTGCAAGCAATGCAATCGAATGTGTGTGACAAAACCAGTTTGATTACTTTATTTTCTACTGGATTGTCCATGACCGAATGTGATGAAAAGCAGTGTGAAAACGCGGTGCTATGTGACTTCTTTAAAGCCTTTTTGTCACTCGGTCTGTTTCTATTTTAGTCACGTCGCCTTGACATGGACTTGGTAACACATCTAAAGAATCTAACAAATTTAATGTGGACATAAAACATTTAGTGCGATGTGCTAGTCTGACAGTCTCTTGCAGTTGGATTAGTTTTTTTTACATTCTTAAGAAGGCTGTGTAATGCTTTCTGATGAAATTCCTTTGAAATGAAATGGATCAATTTACAAGGACAGTGCTGTAGGCCTGTTTCTATTTTGGGGAGGATTATAAATGAAGTGCACACATTGGTTCAAATTGTCTTCTATCATTGTTACAGGACATTGTAAGATTTTATAGCTGTGTTGCACATAGGCCTTGCATGGAGAGTAAAGAAGAATTAACAGGCTAACAGTTGACAAATTGGAGCTCTCACTAATGACTAATGACATTCAGCAGAGTACAGATAGCAGACTTAATTATAGCTCTTGGCCCCATAATTTATGCTGAATCTTTTGAAGGAGAGAAAGACAAACACTGCACAGGCAATGACAGATGAGAGAGGAGAGAGGAGAGAGGAGAGGGGAGAATGGTGTTTGCTATGCAGTCAGTCGAGTGACGCAGATGTCAAAGTGAAGGGAAGTTCTGCTGAGCTCACTGCCATGCACCGCTACCCTGGGCACCAGAGAGAGGAAGACAGGCCCTGGGTGTTTGTTTGTGTGTTTGTTTCTTTAGTCAGAAGAGTAGTACACAATGACACATCTCTCTCTCACTCTCTTTGTCTTTCTTTCTCTCTCTATTTGTCTTTCTCTCTGTCTCTCTTTCTTTGTCTCTCTCTTTCTCTATCTCTGTCTCTCTCTCTCTCACTCTCTCTGTCTCTGTCTCTCTCACTGTCTGTCTCGCTCTCTTTGTCTCTCTCTCTCTCTCTCTTTCTCTATCTCTCTCTCGCCCGCAGGCTACCGCTTGAACGACGGTTACTGGCACACGGTGGACCTGGCCGCCAAGGATAACTTGCTATCGGTGACCATAGACGAGGACGAGGGCTCCCCTCTCAAGATCACCAACCCCTTCATGGTGCGGACGGGCGACCGCTACTTCTTTGGGGGTGAGTAAGCTAAGGGGGTGGGGGGGTGGGGGGGTTGTAAGGACGTCACTTGCGGAACCAATGACAGAGCAGGAAGTGGAAAGCGAGAGAGTTTGCTGTTGGTGCCTTCAGCTGCAGTGACACTGTACCCTTAATTCTCATATCCATGTCCTAAAGGTGACCTGTGTAGCACCAGCTGTTGGCATGGCATTGATAAGAACACAGTAGGTGGGTGACACCTAACTAAACATAAGACCATGCACCGGGGGCAGCTTCTCTGAGGCACCCTTTATTGTGATAATATACATTCCTCTGTTGCACTGATTCAGAATGGTCATCCTTGAATCCGGAACCTTACAGAGTGGAGGTGTGGATGTCAGACACAAGAGCCAGCAGAGTTAGGACAGTGAGCTTACAAAGATCTCTGTTAGTGTATTGGTGGGATACTGCCATTGCTGCTGCTGCAGCGGAGAGACTGCTGTAGTCAGTGCAGCCAGGTGTATGACTCATTCCCAAGGGGATTCGTAATTTATTCCTAAACAAACACACACAGACATAGACACAGTCACAGACACAAATGCGGGCGCACACGCACACAGACACAGACACACACACACACACACACACACACACACACACACACACATACATGCACAAACACAAGCACACACTTACTACCTCACCTTAGCACAGATACACAAATAGACACACCCACACCCCCACAGAGACACACACACAGACACACACATACACACACACACACACACTTGTTCGGTTTGGCTCCCCACTCTTGCAACAAATGAACAGAGATGTCAGCCCTATTTGTCATGCTTCTGCCATCACAATGGAGAGTAATCAGAAAATCTATGAGAGTGACCAATTGTTTTTCAAATGAGACACTAATCAGGGCCCTTTGTCATTGGCTGCTAGGCTGTCCGAAGACCAATAACACTGGCCGATGCGTGACGAAACTCAACACTTTCCACGGTTGCATGCAGCAGATCTTTATAGACGACGAGCCGGTGGACATCGACATCATGCTGCAGAGAAAGTGGGGCCGCTACACGGAGCTACTACTGGGTACCTGTGGCATAACGGACAGGTGTGTGTGTGTGTGTGTGTGTGTGTCAGTGTCTGTCTTTTAGCATGTGTGTGTGTGTGTGTGTATGTGTGTGTGTGCCTGTGTGTATTCGTATGTGTGTTAGTGTTTGTATGTTAGCATGTATGTGTGTGTGTCCACACTGCTGAAAGAGAGAGATACATAAATGTCAGAAGAAGAATAATGTGATTTAGAAAAAAGAGCCTGTGCACTAGAAACAGACTCTGGCAGACTCCAGTAAAAAAGGGAGCTGAGGCTGAGAGTGAGAGTGAGAGTGCAGAGACACTGGGGTGCGAAAGAGTATGTGTGTGCACATGGATGCAGACCCCATTACAGACCTCCTGTCCTCCATATAATCTCTAATGATGAACATCACCACACAGCACCGCCCGCCTGCACTCCCCAGGTGACAGGGTCACGGTTCATAGGTGCAGAGATGTATGGTAATACTGCTACTTTAAGCACCCGGGCTCTCTCTCTCTCGGCAGGCCCAGACAACCTCAGGAGATTTACTGCTGTCTGCCCCAGGTGCCAGTGTTTAGCTAAACGCAGGGGAGGCCTCACTCTGCTAGGCTGCACCCTGTAAGACTGATGCAGAGCCACAGTGCCTTAGGTGGCCCTAGGCGGAGGCTCCAAAATAGCATGTGAATATTTTATCAGCACGATTTTTTGGGGGGGGTGTAACCAGGCGGCCTCTTGAGTCATTGCTCACACAGCCGGGTGAGCAGTGAAGAACAGGGAAAGGCACGGATCTGAATTCTCCAGATAAACCTGCATTGTTCCCCTAAGCCATTTATAATAAGTGCTTTATTCATGATTCTATTCTGTGAAATTACTCCACCTCTAAAAAAAGAGCCACCTCATTCAGAAAAGCCATCTTATAAAGGGGCAAAAGACTAAGGGATTAGTGTGAACCAAATTGAAGGGGAGGTCTCGTCAGTGTTGACAGACCAGGTTACTCAGGTACAATTGTTCCACCGACCTAAACTCTTTGCCCAATTTCTTTACAATAGACTTATTCACATCACCATCACTATTGACCTTCAGTTTCAGTCTGTTTCAGTTTATACCTTACTGATGGATACACTGATACAGTATGTTTTTTTTTTTCACTTATATTCTTGTCCTTAACAGAACGTCATTCAGTTGGCCTAACAGCTGATTTGTATCTGTAGCAGTTGCAGTACACGTCCCATAAGCTTGAATGGGAAAGTAACAGAGAGTTGTCCTGCATCCTGATATCACCAGCAACCCACCTAAAGGCTCACAGAATTACCTCTAACACCATTGTGAGAGCAGTGAAATGGTGCATCCAGTTATAAGATTATTCCCCACCCACACGTAGGCCGAGATGTGGTGGATATCCAGTGAATATATCCTTAAAATATCCTTGGACTTGCCCTGAAATCTTCTCAGGGACCTGAGGGTAACTGAATGCTTTGCTTTGCGCCACAGCCTAATACAATCACAAAGGCATTAGCAAGGCCTATAAATACCATGTGGAGGTCTCTGTCTTTGCCCTCTGTCCTTGCAGCTTGAATTTGATGCCAAATCGTGCTGCTGCTGTGTTCCCGATGCCCTGAAAGTCCTGAGATTCCTGCTTTCAGCATAGAAATACCATACCCAAAACATATGGCTTTTACAGTTTTTCTCAATCACTTTGGTACATTTTTCGAATCATTCTTGCAATTTGCAGAAGATCAAGTGCATTTCTCAAAACAGTTTGAACAAATAGCAAAACACCGTGGATCACCTGCAAAAGCCAGTCTCTTGCTCAAAATCCTTAGTCCATCCCTCAAAAGCAAGTTTTTGTGTCAATATACTTGTCAGTGCCATCAGAATGTTTAATCATTGTGTCACTGTGTACAGATAAGACAGTCAAATTCATTAGTCATGTTGGCAATTGAATAGTGCACTTTGAAGGGACATGTTGATGTAAAATGTGGTTTAGGTGTGATGACAAGTGTTGTACATTTGACCTCATATAATGTATATGTGTAAGATTATTAGTAAACATTGACATTGCAGTGCATAAAGAAAAAGACAGCACTGCACATAACAAAGGTGAAATACAATACATAAGTAAACATAGGTCAAAAATATAAACATAGATCAACTCTTTTCATTAGAGAAAGTCTAGATTCACCTGGGAGGAATTTACCAATTTAGATCATATTTACAGACAAATGTCTTATGGAAATGTATATATGCTTGACATGTTATGATGGCTTGGTTAATCATTTTGCATGTGAAGACTTATATGATGAACTATAGCCTAAATGTTTTGGGGAAAGAGACTATTTGATAGATTCCTATAACAAAGCATTTTGATTAGCATGACAAAAGCAATTGATAATGTACGAAAAACCTGAGAATTGTACACAATCATTTGTATGGATGGACAAAAGCATTTGCAATTTGTTCAATGCAATGAGAAACTGCCTTTTTCATCTGCACAAATGGCATGATGATGTGACAATTGAACAAGAACTTTTGAGAATTTCAATTCTGATGTGAGAAATGTACCAAACCAATTGAGAAAAACTGTAATAGGATAAACCTTACCCCATATTAAAATAACTTGTCACAACAGCCTTCTCCTTCTAAATGAAAATACCACCTACCCAGTGCCAGATCCTTAATCCTAGCTCATTTTCCTACACAGTCCCCATTCATAGCATCTATAAATACTTCAAAACACAATGCACTGCTTACTAAGCATAATAAGGTATCCCAGGAGGGCCTACAGCTTATGCAACCATTGCAAAATGCATAACCTCTAACACCACACCACTTCTCCACCTGGGTGGGCCATTGTCCATTAGTGATCGTATCTGTTCAGCTAGAGGGTTCCACATGCTTTGGAATGGAACAGGGCTGGGATAAAAACATGGCAGATTTTCATCCGATCCAATATTTTATGAAAGGGAACTTCAACAGTTGGGTTTTCATTATGATCTATACATGAATGAGTGAATGGATGAATGGATGAATAAATGAATGACTAAATGAATGAATCAATGGATTTGGTCTCAAGGTCATGTTTAGTCTGGATGACAATAACCTCTGTTCTCAGAAGTGTAGGACGGCTGCATAATAGCTGAACAAAAGAGTAAGATGGCTCATGTGTTCATGCATGGTGTTACAGAATGAGGATTTCAGATCATTTTTTAACATGCCCTAGTATCCCAATGTGTGCTTTTGTTCAACCCAGCACCAAAATAGCTCCATGTTCACGGTGAGCTTACCGCCTGCAGGTGTACACCGAACCCGTGTGAGCACGAAGGACGATGTATCCAGTCTTGGAACGACTTCCTGTGTGTGTGTGAAAACACGGGGTACAAAGGAGAAGTGTGTCACACGTGTGAGTATCACACCGAGGAAAAATATCTGTTGCTCTGATGCCTCTGGAAAAAGACACTAAAAATTAAAAGCAGAAACCGAATCTTTCTCATTGTCTCTTATTGTCTCCCTCCATGTCTCATTCTCATTGTCTCTCTGTCTCCCTCCATGTCCTTGTTCTTGCTCCTTCCAGCGGTGTATAGGGAGTCTTGTGAGGCGTATCGACTCAATGGGAAGTACTGGTCTGGGAACTACACCATAGACCCGGACTTAAGCGGACCGCTGAAGCCCTTCATGGTCTACTGCAAGATGACACGTGAGCATGATGCTGCGTAGACATGGTTCATAGGTGCAGAGATGTATGGTAATACTACTACTTTAAGCAGCAAGGCTCTCGGCAGGCTCAGACAACCAAAGGAGATTTACTGCTGTCTACCCTAGGTTGCTGTGTTTAGCTAAACGCAGGGGAGACCTCTTCTGCACACTGTAAGACACAATCACTGTTGTAGCTGCATAAGACATTTAGAAATTTTGGAATAAAATATGGATGAAGACGCAAGTGAAATGAACCATTGCCTGATGTTTATCTAGGGCTCTAGAGAGTATAGAGCTTAGATTAGAGCTTTGCAATTAGCAGTGACAAACGAGTCGAAGGCCTGCATCTACGTATATCAGTCTCAATAACTCATTTGGTTTGGTAATGACTGAGCTCCTCTGATATCCAATTTCCCCTGACTGGCTTACTCCCAAACAGCATTCAAATCGTGGACGATAATCGAGCACAATCGCATGGAGTACACCAAGGTGTCGGGCTCTTCTATAGACCAGCCATACATAGGTGAGGTCCACTATGTGAACGCCAGCTGGGATGAGGTCACTGCTCTGGCCAACACGTCGCTGTACTGCGAACAGTGGATCGACTTCTCATGCTACAAGTCCCGCCTCCTCAACACACCCAGTAAGTACTTTCATTCGCTAATACCACACCTCCGTCCTTCGGGATTGGTCCAACACAGTTTGCTACCTTATCGGCTTGCGGTGTTAAGACATATGATATGGGAGGCCGGTTAAGATAGTGTGTGTTACAGTCTAATGACAAAGAAAAAAATGATGTCCTGATTAAATGTTTTCATTTCCTGTTCCTGTTTTTTCTTTGTCAGATGGAAGACCCTACAGCTTCTGGATTGGTCGCAATAATGAGAGCCACGAGTACTGGGGCGGGGCCTTTCCAGAGAGCGGGAAGTGTGGCTGTGCCATCAACCACACCTGCACAGACCAGAAGTTCCAGTGCAACTGCGACGCAGACTATCGCCAATGGTGAGAGAGCGAGAGGGAGAAAGAGGGAGAAAGAGGGAAAGAGGGTTTAGGGAAGAGGAGAAAGAGAAAGAGGGAGAAAGAGCGAAAGAGGGTTTAGGGGAGGAGAGAGAGAGAGAGAAAGAGGGAGAAAGAGAGAAAGAGGGTTTAGGGAAGGATTTTGTGAAAATGTGGGTTATTCCCCCAAAGCCTCTTGTGCTCAACAGTCTGCTCTGCTGTGTGATCCACAGGTACTCCGACAAGGGCTACCTGATGTTCCGAGACCACCTGCCTGTCCGAAAGCTCGTTATTGGGGACACCAACCGCACCGGCTCAGAGGCTCAGTACAGCCTCGGTCCCCTCCGTTGCCATGGAGACCGTAAGTCAATGGGGATCCCTCAGCCCAGAGGGAGGGGGTCGAGGTCTTCAGTCACTTTAAAGAAAAAACGCAGCATTAGATGTAACGATATTATTTTCCCCGTGCACAGTTTTGGACAAACAATCACTAATTTCACTGCATGTCCTACTCTACCCAGTATGTCTATGCAAGTGACAGTAAAACATCCTTGTATCCTTGTATTATAGTGGCAGCCAGTTTACAGATTGCTGCTCTTGTACTTGTGTGAAGATATTAAAAAGAGTATTTTACACTTGATGTCATGGCGTCTGCTGTGCTGTCTCCCCTTTATTGCAGGAAGCATCTGGAACACGATAGCCTTCACCAAGCCCACCTACATCACTTTCCCCACGTTTAACCCTGGCCCCAGTGCAGACATCACGTTCCACTTCAGAACCTACCGTTCTAGTGGCGTGTTTGTGGAGAACGCAGATGACCACCATCGGAACTTCCTCCGCGTTGAGCTCAACTGTAAGTAACAAATATGGGGGACAAAATACTAAAAGTACTTTCTCAAAAATACACTTGGGACAAACTCTCTCTAAAATTGTTAGATTTACTCACCACACAAACAACTGACGACTAGCAGCACTAGCCACCATAGTCCACCCATTTTGTGTTGCATTTATAAAATACTAAAAGTACTTAATCACAAATACACGTGGGACAAACTCTCTCTAAAGTTGTAGATTTATAGTAGTAGATTTAGTCACCACACAAATAACCATATCATAGTCATAGTCTACCCATTTTGTGTTGCATTTATTCTGCCCCCAACCTTGCCTTTGTCCTCTTCACTCCACTTCAGCTACCAATGAGGTGATCTTTGTCTTCATGGTGGGCGACGGCATACAAAACATCTCCCATCGTTCCCCGCGTCCACTCAATGATAACGAGTGGCATTACGTGGAGGCTGAGATCAACGTGAAGATGGCACGCCTGAAGGTGGACTTCTACCCAGCAGCCATCAGGAAGTTCCCAGGCCAGACCTTCGTCGCCATGAGTTTTACCCAGCCTCTGCTTGTAGGTGCGTTGGGTTTGGAAGGGCCATGACTGGGAAAGTGTTTGTTTCAGTTTCCATTCAGATTTTAAATCCAGTGTCATATTTTTCTTGACTCTTGTCTCATATGTACTTTCTCACCCGTGCTGATCTTATGAAGGCGCTGCCAACCACACGCTGAGGCCTTTTCTGGGCTGTTTACGTGGGTTACGCCTCAACGGCGTTCCAGTCGACCTGGAGGGGAAGGTTGACGAAGAGGTGGGGATTCGACGAAACTGCACGGGGGCTTGTCTGAAACCGCCCATCCCCTGTCGCAATGGCGGCCAGTGCATCGACGGCTACGCGGAATACTGGTGCGACTGCAACAACACGGCTTTCGACGGCTTTTACTGCCACAAGGGTGAGCAGCCCTCCGTCCTCTGTCCCTCTACTCACTCACTACTATGCAGGCAGAGCTGGACTGTCGTTAATCACCAACCCTGGCATTCAGTACAGGCACCCAGTCCACTCTGCTCTGATCACTGCACAAATCACTGTGCCTCCCCTATGTCAGGAGGGCACTCTGCACCTTACTCTTAAACCACGTAATAGTAAATCAATGTCAGGTCTAGGGCTGGAACCAGAACAGAACAAGGGAGGCGGACCCGAAGTGCAAGTGCCAACAGAGAGTTTTATTGAGGGTTGGGGGGAAAGGGAGAGTAGTCCAGGGCCCCAGAGGGGCTTAGTGGAGATGGGTCGAGCGGGGCTCGAACCCACGATCCCAGGGGTGGTGTACCGCGGCTGTGGTTGTGCGGGAGCGCTGGGATGCAGTGCCGGTGGTGGCGGAGGTAATCCGTGGACCCGAGGAAAGTCGGCACTGGAGGGGTGAGCGGGGCTTGAACCCGCGACTCCGGGGTTGGCAGGCGGTAGCTCTACCGCCTGAGCTGGCGACGGCCGAGTCGTCGGGGCGAACAGGATCGGGGAGGCAGGCGAAGCGTGGTCGAAAAGCCGGTCCGGGTCAGAGCCAGAGGAGGTCAGGAGGAGTACAGGGGAACTGGGAGAGGTGCAGACAGAGAGAACGGGGAAAAACAAACACGGACAAAAACACGAAAACGAGACTGCACGAGAGAAACAAAAACCCAGGCAGAAAACTGAAACTGGGGAAAACTAAGTAACACAAGCAAGAGACAGAAACCGAAGCAAAACCGAACAAGGAAAACAAGGACTGGGACACGAACTAGGAATACAGGAACACGAGAGTCAAGAGTCTTACTAAACGCAGAAACAAACCTTTGTGAAGCGACGAACTGACAGGGGAGAACTGAAACCAGAGGGTATAAATAGTGGTGCCGTGCAGCTGATAGTGATAATCGAATGAGGGCTAAATGAGGAAGTGCAGGTGAAGTGCGTTACGCGAGACAAGGACACAGGTGAGGAGGATAATAGAATGAGTGCGGGGAAACAAGGAAACAAGTGCGTGATTAACTACGATAATGAGGGTAGTGTCAGGGAAAGCGTGAACAAAGCAGGGCTCAGACAGAGAATCGTGACAATCAAGGGTTAGAATGAGGTGAAAACTGAGCACAGGGAATTAATTACTTATTGTAATAATTATAATTACTCACGATTGAGAGCTTAAAATCTTGAGCTTAAATCATAAGGATAATATGGTTAAATAATATCACAGTTAATTAAGTTTTATAAAGGGGTACCGTCCTAATCGGTCCTAATATTGCCATAACAAATTCAGGAAATGAATAAAGCCTTATTATACTAGCAACTGCAGTCTATATAGTGCATACTTGTGATTTATAATGATTGGATGATAGTGTTTTTGTCAGTATATTAGAGAGGTTATTGTAACCTGTTTAAAACACAGAAAACTATCTGACGGCTAGCTGACATGCCTCACTCTGCTTCAACCCATCAGCCTTTTTTTTTAACGTAAGGCTACCAGTTAACTAGCTGTAGTTAACTAGTTACTAGGTTAACTAGCACTAGTTAGCTCAGCTTCAACATTAGGGATGCTAAATGCTAAAGTAGCCCAAGGAACCGCATTTCTCACTCTTGCTAAGCTCACCATCTTCCTTTATGCTTTCTTCATCCCTTCTTCCCTTTGCGCCTTCTTGACCCCATGTCACTGCCCTCTCCTCAGTGTCCTCTTCTTCCTACTGCTTGTTATGCTCAATAGTATGAGCAACAGTGCCACTAGCTTCATAGAGCGCTGTAGCAAACATGGCATTTGGCAGCACACTCTGTCTGTCTTGTTTTGTCTGCAATTTCTTAGCAGCTTGCTTGTACTTTGCTTATCCATTTTGCCACACTATATTTTTGGACACTCAGCCAAGGAAGTTTGGGACTGTGACAAAGACAGAGTGGCCTAGTAGGATATGGTTGGATCAGCCAGTGCCAGTTGATGGCTCAAAGTACTTAAGAGGCTGGCTGAAATTAAAGGAAGATAAAAAATGCAAAAAAAAGTCTGATTCTGTCTGGCTCTAAAGGCATCCAGGTACGCCAGATGTCCAGTTTACGCCTGGTCCGGTGCCCATAAACACATTGCAAATGTGTCCTGGCAGTCCTATGCAGT
>CM059266.1:7114121-7119121 GCA_030347295.1 Setipinna tenuifilis
GGCCTACAGGGCTGCATCTCTGGCGTCCGCTACAACATCTTCTCCCCGCTCAAAGTGCTGTTCCGGCCCAACGTGACCAATCCGCCGGTAGTGACGCATGGCTATGTGGTCGAATCCAATTGTGGCGCAATCACTCCTATACACGGCTACGTTCCATGGGAGGTGGATCCGTGGTGGACCGGCCTATGTAAGACTACGTTTCCCAGAATGCATTTGTTGTCTCCATTGGGTTTAGTTGATTCTTGGTTAATTAGTACAATCAGCTAACATTGGCATGTGTTCCTATTATGTAAGACTACATTTCCCAAAATGCATTTGTTATCTACATTGGGTGCACTTGTTCCTTGGTTAATTAGTACAATCAGCTAACATTGGCATCTGTTCCTATTGTGTAGGACTACACCTCCCAGAATGCACTTGTTGTCTCCATTGGGTTTACTTGTTCCTTGGTTAACTAGTACAATTGGCTAACATTGGCATCTTTTCCTATTGTGTAAGATTACGTTTCCCAAAATGTATTTGCTGTCTCCATTGGGTTAACTTGTTCCTTGGTTAATTAGTACAATCAGCTAACATTGGCATCTGTTCCTATTGTGTAAGACTACATTTCCCAGAATGCACTTGTTGTCTCCATCGGGATCACTTGTTCCTTGGTTAATTAGTACAATCAGCTAACATTAGCATCTGTTCCTATTGTGTAAGTTTTTGCTTTAAACTAACAAAGAGCAGGCCCTCTGAACATTCTGAGTACTTTAAAGGTAACTGATCACAGCCTATACTAGGTCACCTTACGCCTGCATCCCAGTTTTAGAAAATTAATGGCAGTAAAAATGTGGGTCTTTGAAGGAGGGAGGTGTAGGGGGTTGAGGACATTTGGCGCGCAGGTGATGTGAGCTTTCTCCCTTTCCTCTCCTGTCCTTTTTCTTGTAGTCTTCTACTACATCCACGATGATGTGACCCCACCTTGGATGACCCGTGAGTACAGTACTGGACTGCTCTTGCATCATTCATCTCCCCCCATCAATTATTAACGCTAGTAGTCACCATCCGACTGCCAACCCCTTCTGTGATCTCTCTCTCTCTCTCTCAATCTCTCTCTATCTTTCTCTCTGCCCCTCCCTTCCTCTTCTCAGGTGTGGGTGTGTTTGAGTCCCTTTTTCACATCATCTCTGCCATATCCATCAGATTGCCAACCCCTTCTGTGATCCCTCTCTCTCTCTCTCTCTCTATCCTTCTCTTTGTCTTTCTCTCTGCCTCCCCTCTTCCTTGTCTTGGGTGTGGGTGTGTTTGAGTCCCTTGTTCATATCCACTGCCGCATCCATCAGACTGCCAACCCTTTCTGTGATCTCTCTCTCTCTCTCTCTCTCTCTCCCTATCCTCTCTCTCTATCCTTCTCTTTCTCCCTCCTCTTCTTGGGTGTGGGTGTGTTTGAGTCCCTTCTTCATATCCACTGCTGCATCCACTGCCCCTTGTCTCTCCCATAGACATGCAGCCTCCCACAGCTTTAGCAGTCCTGTCCTGTCAGCAGCAGAAATCCCCCTCCCAGACCCCGGCTGGACAGAGCAGGGGATTATGGCTTTGGGAGATAATGGGCTTTCGCTGTTTGCCTGTCTGTGAAAAATGACAAAAATAGTAGCCGACACACACGCACACAGCTACACACACACACACACACACACACACACACACACAGTCACACCAGATATGTAGACACACCTTTTCACAGATGCATTATGCATAACAAGAGGACATCATTTAAAACGTAACACACACATAGACATCAGATTAATGCCAGGCTCAAATCCAGCCTACTTAGGGCACATACACACACACACACACACACATACACACACACACACAAGCATACACACAGACACACACATACA
The DNA here is from genome assembly GCA_030347295.1 of Setipinna tenuifilis. Classification (NCBI taxonomy): domain Eukaryota; kingdom Metazoa; phylum Chordata; class Actinopteri; order Clupeiformes; family Engraulidae; genus Setipinna; species Setipinna tenuifilis. The sequence goes on from CM059266.1 coordinate 7,116,008, forward strand.
CACACCATTCCATCACTGCCGACACACACCAAAAGCCTGGCACAGCCTTTGTTGTGCGTCTCACTCAGCCCTGATGGTTTACGCCTTGTCTATACAGACTGGCCTGGTTTTACTACTTTCCCTAGATAAGATGGATCAGCTGGATGAACTGCTCTACATCTGGATTACATGTATTTCTTATTCTAATATTCAAGAAATGCACATCCCCTCTCCATCAACCACATCAATAAGCTTGTGAAATACATGCATATGACATCTGCGTGTTTGCTTGCTTTTTTGTGTGCATGCATGGTTGTGTGTGTAACATGTATTTCTCTCTCTCGTGTGTGTGTGTGTGTGTGTGTGTGTGTGTGTGTGTGTGTGCGTGTGTGTGTGTCTGTGTGTGTGTGTGTGTGTGTGTGTGTGTGTGTGTCTCCACAGTAATCATTGGATCTGCGGCCATTCTCCTCTTCCTCATCCTCTATGGGCTCTACCTGTACCTGTATCGCTACAAGGGCAGCTACATCACCAACGAGCCCAAGAACCTGGAGTCTCCGAGCAGCTCGCGGCCGCTCACCGAGCCCCCCACCAAGGAGAAGGACTTGCCCGAGCTCCAGGAGCCGGCCCAAAAGGGCTAGCATTAGCGTTAGCGTGCTAATGCTAACGTTACTCTCTCGTCCTTCGGCTTTCACTCTTCCTCTTTCGGTTTATGCTTTTCCTCCCATCGTTTATCTGAGTCGTTTCTCTCCTCTAGCCCTCCTTATCTACCTTTAACCCCCCCTTTACGTGTGACTGAAATGAGCTGGTTGACAATGAATGGGCACCATAGGAGTGTATGTTACTGTCCTCTGAGGACCCCGAGAGGGCCCCCTAGGGCTTGCTGATAGAAGTGCCTGATTAATGATTAATGATTACACGATATCTCATTTGGAACAGTTAGGGTTAGACAGACACTAAGAAGGTTTAGAGCAACAACCTTTACCCCCCTCTCCCCCCCAGCCCCCTAGCCCGACTCTCCCCTGGAATCACCCCCCCCAATGACCCCTTTGGCACCCAGGAAATCACCCATGAGTGCCAGCCAACAAAAGGCTTTTGTCCCCCCAAGCTTCACCATCAGTGCATATGATCAGAATGGCACAGTTACATTTCTAGAGACATGACATGGGCAATTGACTAATACTACATTTACATGTCATGAAAGTCTACCTACAGTCAAATTCTCTTTAGAAAAAGCATGAAGTCAAACAAATATCTGACAAATTTATGAAAAGGCATTACTTTGCAACATGCTCTGAGGTATGTATCAATTTGGCAGTATTAAGATCCCAACCTTTTTTAATAAGAATAAGTATTTATCATGTTGCACGCATTTGCGATGGGATTCTAAAGATTAAAGATTAACCCTGCACTGGGTGCTATAATAAATAATAGAGACGTGCATTAGCCTGGCCAAACCACCAGTTTTAACACATCAGCACAACCAAGCACAGTAAGAGGTGCCAAGGCAGAAGTGCTGGCATCTGAGGTCAGCTATAGCTATACCTGGCACGAGGCCCCAGCCAAGCCAAGCCTCCACAGGCTGGGGAGAGATATGAGATAGCTCAGAGGGACTACCACATTCTGTCTGCACAGCAGACAGCATAACCCCCCAGCAGGCCACCATGAATAGGAGAAGGAACGAAAGGTGTAGCTATCTGAAGACAAGCATCTTTTTTTGGAGACACAAGGTTTTCATGGGAAAACTGTACAATACTGTAAAAAGAATTACAATACAAGTAGTTACGTAAGGATTCAGCCTACTCATGTTTCACTCTGTGCTTATAGCCTACTCTCCGCTTCTCTGGTTTTTTTGGAAAAGCAATTCCGTACATCCTCAGTCAGGGTGGCGTGGTGCTGCAGAAGAATCAAAATGGGGGCTAGCAGGGTGTTGGCTCCTGGATTTAGGGTCCTAGCGCTTGTCCTGGTATTGAGTCACCCTCATGAAGGGTTACCCGTCTGTGCTTGCACTGTCTTATGCGATGCGATGCGGTTAGTGTTGGTGTGTATGTGTGTGGAAGTGTATTTGCAAGACCAGAGGTATGTCTGGTGTTTGTTGGAATGAGAAACTAAATGATCATTTAGTATCAAAAGAAACATGACTCAGGGTTTGTTGTACACAAGAAGCATGATGTTGTTCATGCATGTAGCCAGAGAGAAAGAGAAAGCTTAAGTCCTTACAAACAAACAAATGGTTACCCTGGAGACCTTACAGTGTTGGCTGATGGAAGTACTGAGGGAAGTCTGGGTTCTGGAACCAGAACTGCTGACGGAGGCAAACAGGTGAAGCTGAGAGGGGGCTGCGATACATTTAATGGCTGCCCACAGGCAGCAGCGGAGCTGGTCTAAGATATCTCTCACCTCGCCGGAGCAGCACTGAGCATTCAGTGAGTCTCGAGCGAACCCCTCGGTCAACAGTCACCGCTAAACTGATATCCCAGGCAAGGGCCCGACCTGGTATGTGTTATGTTTGGCGTTCAATGTGCCGTATCAGACACACACACACAGACACACGCACGCACGCGCGCACACACACACACACAGACACACACACACACACACACACACACACTCACAGGTTTCCTTTAGCTTGACTGGAGCAAACACCTGCTGCCCTCTGTGGACAGACTTGTGGACAGTCTGGATTGTTTGTCCACTTCTAGGAGAGAGGCAATATGTTTGTTCAGTAAGAGCTGTCGAAGGTGTCGAGAGCTGTCTACTGGGATTCGAATAAACTGATCTGCTAAAAATACACTTATGGCAAATAAATGTTACTGATGTACTGTACTGGCTGGTCTGCTTCAACGTAGCGACTATCCCGCTCGTGGTCTAGGTTTAGGTAGATGACAGGTGGCCTTTAGATGACATAAAAAAGTAACTGAACCGTGCTGCTTTTTAGTATTAAAAAACACATCATCATCACAATGACATTGTGGTGTGTTCATCGCAATGACAAAGGCTGCAGTTTTTATTTTTAATTTTTGCAATCAGTGTGCTTCCACAGATTCCCACTGTTTCGCCTCAGTGTGCCACCATGCGATCTTCAGGGACGCCTCTCCTCTGTCCTCTGCTGCTCAGCTGAAATGTGACCTCAGTTCG
>CM059266.1:7124121-7141621 GCA_030347295.1 Setipinna tenuifilis
GTGGGTGAGCTAAGTACATAGAGCATGACTGCTTGGTTGAGAAGCTAGAAACATGTCAGGTACACAAAACCTGTTGTCTAACAGAGGCGGAGCTAAGAGCAAGCACAGTACACTGATTAGCTACAGAGAAACCAGCAGAGGTGTCAATCCCGGGTAAAAGTAAAAACCCTGTCGCATTTTCCTTCTAACACAGAGGTGACTTCACTGAGTAGCTGATCTACCAGTCTTGAGTGCTTATTATGATGAGCTGATTCAGAGCTGGCTGGATCAAATTTGTGGCAGGATTTTTACTTTCTGAACCCGGTATTGACACCTCTGGAAACCAGGGTGGAGTGGAGAGGAGGGTGTAGTGGTGTGGTCTTGTGAGGGTAGTTGCCTTGGCATGTCCAGAGGAGTCGCCATCATCGGTGAAGGTGACGGCGGAACGTCTGTTGTGTACAGACCGGACTGAGTGCGGCGGATCACGGCGGAGTCGGGAAGGTAGATGGTACACCTCAGAGGTCAGAGGTCAAAGTTTATGGTGCAGAGGAACGAGCTGTCTGTCTGATTAGGCGACATCGATCTCCCTCTCGATTCCCACATACTTCAGTGCATCTGCTTGACTGTATCTGTCAAACCAGAGTTAGCAGTGTGAGTTGCTGTGAGTGTGTGTGCTTGCATGAGTGTGTTTATACGTGGGTGTGTGTGTATGTGTGTGTGTGTGTGTGTGTGTGTTTAGCATGCATGGGCATTAATGAGGACGTGTGTGCATACGTTTATACATGAGTGTGACAGCAGTTGTGTGTGTCCTGTATGTCTGGTGTGTGTAATTACATGTTTGTGTATGTGTGCATTAGCAGTATGAATTGCTGGAGCGTATTTGTGTGAGTGTGTGTGCTTACATGGGTGTTTATACGTGTGTGTGTGTGTGTGTGTGTGTGTGTGTGTGTCTGTGTGTTTAGCATGCATGGGCAGTCGTGTGTGCACTGTATGTCTGGTGTGGTGTGTGTGAATACATGTGTGTGTATGTGTGAATACGTGACGCTGCTTCACCTGTAATCAAAGAAAAGCTCCTCCCCCTGCTGAATAGCTCGCTTGGCAAAGATCCCGATGCGGTGGTCTCCGTTCACCATGACAACTGCACAGGAAGTGGTATGGGGTTGTTAAGAAAACCATTACGGATGGGAAAAACAGCCAGAAACTTCCAAAGTTTACATTTCTCTAACATCATCCAATGACAATAAGCCAGTCAGCAATAAGCCAATAGGTCTAAACACAGGCCTGTTCAGTTATATTAATAACAGCAAAAGGCTGAGCAGCCTCTTCTGAGGGGCTACTGTATGTACACACACACACACACACACACACACACACACACACACACATGTGAGTGATGTCAGCCCAGCCCCAGCAGATTTGGTTCACAGCTGCACACACACACACACAAACACACACACACACATACTCCCACTTCAAGCATGGAGTCCATTATGTCTACAACACCAAAATGCTGTGCAAACTTTTCTGTCAGACTACTGTTTAACCCTTTCTTTACCTTTGGCATAGCAGTTGGGGTTGACGGAGTGATTGGCGAAGCGGATTTTGTTCCCTTTCCGAGTGGCGTCCACTACGAAGTCTGTTGAGGCACGACACAAGAGTTAAAGTTGAACCTGGTTTGAACGTGGTAGCTACACTGGGCATGAAAATGAAGTTAGAAGTTGGAAGATTGGTCTTTTATATTTATGTTTTGCTGGTGTCTGGTGTAAGCATCAAGTAATCGATTTTAGTGTAATTTGTTGTTACAGTGTACACTCTGCAACTACTTTCGCCTTTCGAGATCCCAGTGCAGCCAATAGATTAGTATGCTTTTCATTGCCCTTGTGAGTGTGAATGTATGAGTGTATGAGTGTACGAGTGTGATGGACAGGCTTCTCTCTGTCTCACCGTTATTCAGGTTGAAGAGGAAGCTGGACATGTATTTGTCATAGATTCTCCCACGCCTGTCGGCCTCGTCCTGCGAAATTATCTACACACACACACACACACACACACACACACACACACACACACACACACACACACACACACACACAAACACACACACACACCACACACACACACACACACACTGTCACATGACTGGACACAGGCATGATCTGTTGGGCTTCGTAAGAAATTTTAAGCAAACCAAACATGAATCTCTGATCAGACTGTGTACAGATGTGTGTGTGTTTGCCTGTCTGTGTGTGAGAGTGTGTGTGTGTGTACGTAAGTGTGTGTGTGTGTGTGTGTGTGTGTGTGTGTGTGTGTGTGTGTGTGTGTGTGTGTGTGTGTGTGTGTGAGTGTGTTTGCGTGTGTATAAAAACATTCATATGCTTACCTCTCCACAGTACTCAGAGATAAACTCATTCTTCTGAACGGACTCTTTGATGAAGGTGCCCCAGCCAGCCACATCCGAAGGAGCCAGCAGCAGATGCTACACACACAAAGACCATTAAAATACCCCATTACTCACTTCACAACATAGCCCCCCTCAGCCTATATGACCCTCTGCTGGTAGTCAGGAAGACAATGTAAGATTAAACTGGCAATATACAGTAGTTTTATTAGATCTTGTTGAGTTATGTAACTTTATGTCATTGTGTCATGTGACATTGTATAGTAGGCAGTAATATAAACATCAATGACTGTTACATCATGCCGTTGATGCAGCCGCGTTGTGTGAGAGGGGGAGTGGCTACGGTGCCCAGTGTGACAGACAGACAAAAGGCAATTGAGGTTTGTTTTACTGATATATGAACATGAACCTTGGCACTGCACTCATTCGTGCCACTACCCAGACACCTACCATATTTGAGCCAAGTGGAATGGATGGTTCGAGAGTTGTGCATGGAACAGACAGAGTGATAGATACACAGACAGAGGTTCCTTGCGTTTACAGATAGCCATCAACTAAGTCGTGAACATTGTTTCAAGGAGGTGATGTACAATGTTTTTTTTAAGCTTTTTCAACAGCTGTACGTACAGTACAGGCTAAAAGTTTGGACACACCTTCTCATTCAATGTGTTTTCGTTACTTTCCTGACTATTTACATTGTAGAGTCTCACTGAAGGCATCAACACTATAAATGAACACACATGAAACTGTGTACTTAACAAAAAAGTTAAGAATTAACACTTTTTGGTTAAGTACATAATTCAATATGTTTATTCACAGTTTTGATGCCTTCAGTTAAAATCTACAATGTAAATAGTAATGAAAGTAAAGAAAACGCATTGAATGAGAAGGTGTGTCCAAAATTTTGGCCTGTACTGTACGTATAGCTGTTGAAAAGGCTTAAAAAATCAATATACATCACCTTCTTGAAACAGTGTTCACGACTTGGTTGACAGCTATCTACAATGTTAATAGTCATGAAAGTAAAGAAAACGCATTGAATGAGCAGATGTGTCCAAACCTTTGGCCTGTACTGTATATGTGTTGACCCACTACTCTGGTCTGGTGTGAGAGCTGGTACCTTCTTGAGGCCTCTCTGGATGCTGCAGTTCTTGCAGGACACGTGCTTGCTGTCCCAGTGGTCAGAGGCCCCGCAGGTCATGCAGAGGTCAGGGTCACACTCGCGCACGGCCAGGTAGCACGGACACTGCTTAGTGTTGCACTGCGTCTTACAGCGACAGCCGGGGAAGCGGTTCTGACCTGCAGCCACCGGAGGAGGAGATGGAGATGGAGATGTTGGAGGAGGAGAAAGAAGAGGAGGAGGAGGAAGAGGAGGAGGAGGAGGAAGAGGAGGAGAAAGATGAGAACGAGATAGCCTGGGTGAAGGGAAAAGAGCAACACCTGTGGAAAAGGCTGCACATACACACACAAAATCAATCATTGTGTTTACATGCACACCAGTATCATTGCTATGGTGCTTCCGGATTTGATCATATTTAGACTTATCAGGTTTCCATGAACAGGGATAAATCTGGATGTTCATATCTCTGTACACATGATGAATGCACGTATGGGTTATTGATTAGCGTGTTCTGCTGTTCAGCAGTCATCAGAAACCAGGATAAGGTATATTAATGCAACACTACCTCACTACCCCATGACTGGGTTTTTCAGAACCAGAACAAGGCCTTATCAGGACTTCTAAACTCAGAATACAATGGCCATGTGGATCATATCTGGATAATAATATAATAGGCCTATATATATTTATATGATAATATATATATATATTTATATGATATAAAATTGCTGTACATAAAGAGAGTGTTTAATAAGTGTTAGAAAATAACTATACATTTAAACCACAGTTAATGTTAAACCCCATTTATCCACAGTGAACAGAATGATGAAAAGCAACTGTGGTGGTATTGTTTGTCTGTAAAACCCTAAACTGAGAGAGACTGAGAGCACTGGGACCATATGAGTCCAAAACTAGCCTGCCAGATGAGGACAGGACAGCCTGAGGTCACCTCTGTCCAATGTGGACGGGCGAGCACTGAGCAGCGAGGCCCAATAGCGGAGCCTGCTTTTACTGGGTGTGTGGCCTTCATCGCGGTGAGACAAGGGCGATATGTCATCATCATCGTGTGGTGGGTGGGTGGGTGGGCGACATAGAGAAGCAGTGATGCAGACCCGTCATGGGACTGACACACTACGCCACGCCAGAGCTAGAGCCCCTCCTCAGCGTTTTATGATGCATACAGCCTGCCATGGCACTGATGTCATCAGAATGCACATAACAGCTAGTGGCTGTGAAGCATAAACAACTGCCAGATTAAGACACAAGGCAGCTAGCTGAGCGTGAGGATGAAGGTGAAGAAGGAATGTGCTATTTTAGAGTGCGATGCTGCAGCAGCTCAGGTGTGGCCATTGTGTGCTACATAATCACAGCATTTGTTCTATGGTGAGATGAAAACTAAGCTGTGGTAAGAACAGAAATACAAAAAAACAATTCAAATCATATTCATATGCATAATATGCTCTTTTATGATACAGTTGCAAACAATCTGAATCTATCTGAATTAAATCTGAATAATAAAAAAAACACTGGTAACACTTCAAAGCAGAATGTTATCTTGCCATATTTTTAAAGCATTTAAGTGATGTACCATCTGCATTGGACATGCTGGCCTCTACATTACACGAAAGAAATAAACAAAAGCCAAAGGCAGGGCCTTAAAGCGTGCCCACAAAGAATGTTCTGGTCAAGCGTCCCACTGCAGCTCTCCATAACCAGCACTGCTCCCCTGGGGCCCTCTAGTGGTGACTCGGGGAACTGACCACAACACTTTCTCAGCTCATTACAGCTAATTGTCTCCTCCTTTAACGAGTGTCACTGAACCCATACACGCGTTGTCATGCGAGTAAATGACAGACCTTTGTAGTACTTTATGACCCTTCCCCCCTGGTCTGCGGCCAGAAGAGCACAGTGGACAAGAGCAGAGAGAGAGAGAGAGAGGTAAAGTGTGTGTGTGTGTGTGTGTCTGTGTGTGTGCGTGTGTGTGTGTGCGCGTGTGTGTGTGTTTGGTGTGTGTGTGTGTGTCTGTGTATGTGTGTGTGTGTGTGTGTGCATGTGTGTGTGTGTGTGTGTGTGTGTGTGTGTGTGTGTGTGTGTGTGTGTGTGTGTGTGTGTGTATGCAGCTGTGAACCAAATCTGCTGGGGCTAGGCTGACATCACCCACATGTGTGTGTGTGTGTGTCTTTGTGTGTGTGTGTGTGTGTGTCTTTGTGTGTGTGTGTGTGTGTGTGTGTGTGTGTGTGTGTGTGTGTGTGTGTTCACACTGGGACGAGTACTCGCGACTACTGACCGCTCGCATAAAGCCGAGTCTAGGAAAGATGCTGACATTTACTGGAAAACCACTGGGAAAGATTTCAAGGGATTTACTGGAAGTGAATAAGTATTCTAGTCAATCTGATTCAGATCAGCTATCTGGGGGGATTTATCAAACTTAGGAAATGCTGCCTTTTCAGAGTATTGATTATGGTAAGCGGTAGAACACCTAACGGGCCAATCAACAATCTCAAAAACACCCATGTCACTGCACTGCAGCCCCAACCCCCTGGGGTTTCTTTTATTGTTGGTATAAAAATCCTTATTTGAACACTGTTATGGATGTTATGGTGCACTTTTCTCTTCTGCATCATTTCTCGAGACTGTCACTGCAGCTGTGGCCTAATAGGTAGGGAGGGGGTCTGGGGATTGGAGGGCTGTAGGAAAAATGTCGTCGGAGGGGGGGTGAATAACTCCTGTCTGTGCTGTCCTGCATTGTCATCCACAGCTTAAGTGCCCTTAAGCGAGGCGTCTTACCCCACATTGCTCCTGGGGAAGTGTTCCTGTACTGTACCTAAGTCACTGTGAGTCCCTCGGGATGAGAGTGTCAGCGAAATAACATGTAAGTCATGAATGGGAACATGTTAAATGTCTGTCTCTATAATTCCTTACATATAGAAATGATGATTTTCATAAACCACTGCATTCGGCCGTATCATTGTAGTTGGTGCGTGACTGAGACCTGGTCTCTGGTCTCTGCATGTGTTTGTGCTCAAGTCTGGATCATCCAGTGCTCCACGGTCTCAGGAGCCCACACATCTGTTCTGTGTCGACCGTCTGGTTCTGTGTCCGTCTGCCTGTGTGAGAGTGTGGGAATGTGTGCTCTTGATGTATATGTGTGCATGCTACCTTCAGTGTGTGTATGTAAAGGTGTGTGTGTGTGTGTGTGTGTGTGTGTGTAAAGATGTGTGTGTGTGTGTGTGTATGTAAAGGTGTGTGTGTGTGTGTATGTGTGTAAATATGTGTATGTGTGTATTAAAGTGTGCACTTGCCTGCATGTGTCTGTACATGTGAGTTGGTAAGCATATGTGTGTATATCCTTCTGTGTGTGGGTGTGTATGTGTGAGTAAGTGTGTGAGCGTGCATGTGCGTGTGTGTGTGTGCGTGTGTGTGTGCGTGTGTGTGTATCCGTGTGTGTGTGTGCACACATGCATATGTGTGTGTGTACAATATGTGCATGTGTGTGTCCGTGCCCATTATTTATGAGTAACTGATGTTCCAGAACACCGCAACTACGTCAGATCCCTTTCAGATTGCACAAGGCCCAGTGTGTGTGTCTGCCTAACACACATCAAAAGCAAACTTCCACACACACACAAACGCACACTCTCCCTCTCTCTCTTACACACACACACACACACACACACACAAACACACACACACAAACACACAAATACACACACACACACACACACACACACACAAACACACACACACACACATACACACACCCACACACACAGACACACAGACACACACACACACACACACACACACACACACACACACACACACACACACATGCACCCACACAGTTTGTGTGGAGCCCCACGCTCTCTCTCTCACACACACACACACACACACACACAGTTTGTGTGGAGCCCCACGCTCTCACACAGCGCCCCCCTAGTCATTTCCTCTTGGCCTCCTGCCTGGAGAAGGTGGGAGAGGAGGGAAGAGGAGAGGAGAGGAGGAAGAGGAGGGAAGAGGAGGAGGAGGAGGAGGAGGAAGAGGAGGGAAGAGCGGTAGAAAGCGGAGGAGGAGAGGAGGAGGGCAAATCATAAAGGCAGAAGACAGATGAGTGAGAGCTGGAACCTTTCTGAAACTTTTCGTATCCTTTGCTCTCTCTCACTCTCTCTCGCTCTCTCTTTTCAACCTTTCTCTTTCCCTCTCTTCATATTCTCTCTCTCTCTATCTCTCTCTCTTTTGAACCTCTCTCTCTCTATTTTTCTTAGTCTTTATATTATCTCTTTCTCTCTTTCCCTCTCCTAAACTACTATCACTCTCATCTCTCCCTCTATCTCTTTCCACTTTGCCTCTCATTCACCACTGTCTATCTCTCTCCACCCCTCTATCTCCCCCTCTCCACTTTGCCTCTCATTCACCACTGTCTCTCTCTCCACCCCTCTATCTCCCCCTCTCCACTGTCTCTCATTCACCACTGTGTCTCTCTCTCCACCCCTCTATCTCCTCTCTATCATTCTATCTCCCCCTCTCCACTGTGTCTCTCTCTATCCCCCTCTGCCTATCCCCCTCTCTCGCTCTCTCTTGAACCTTTCTCTTTCCCCCTCTCTCTTTTTTCCCTCTCAGTCTTTATATTCTCTCTATCTCTCTCTTTTAAACCTTTCTCTCTCCCTAATTCTATTTCTCTTCACCCTATTTCTCTTAGTCTTTATATACTTTCTTTCTCTTTCTTTCCCTCTCCTATCTGTCATATCTCTCCCTCTCTATCTCTTTCCACTTTGCCTCTCATTCACCACTGTCTCTCTCTCTCTCTCCACCCCTCTATCTCCTCTCTATCGTTCTATCTCCCCCTCTCCACTGTGTCTCTCTCTCTCCCCCTCTCCCTATCTCCCTCTTCTTTGTTTCTTCTCTCTTTCTTTCTCTCTTTTCTCTTTCCACTCTGCCTTTGGTGTGTCATCCTTGTGAGGCAGCACAGATGCACCATGGAACTTTGAGCACCTCCCCCCAACCCCCCAACCCCCCCAACCCCCAACTCTCTCTTTTCTCCTCTCTTCTTTCTTTATTTTCCCCCTCTCGCTTTCTCTTGTTCCCCTCTCATTAATGAATGGGTCCGCTCCAGCACCAAAGACAGATCGCCTTACTGCCACTCCTCTACTGTTACCGCGGTGTGTGGGAGAGAGGGATGAGGGAGACAAAAGAGAGAGAGAGAGGGGAGAGAGGGAGGTGGGAGCCGGAGGAGAAAGAGAAAGAGAGAGGGATCTGGGGGAAGAGAGAAAAGAGTGAGTGAGTATTTAGGGGGAGATAATAGACTTAGAGCGGCCTACACACACACACACACACACACACACACACACACACACACACACACACACACACAAAGCGCCTCTTCCATTTGCAGCCAGAGGGATTTGCCTTTTTTTTTCTTTTTTTGGCACATTTGTGCCTAGGTTGATGTGTGCAGTAAAGTGTGTTTGTCAGCTCAGGGGTGTGGAGTGTGTTGGGAGAGAGAGGGCCCTATTTTGCCGCGGCGCATTGTGCATTCGCGACATGCGCATGCTGTCATTGCTATTCTGTGCCAGCGCAACGTTCATTTTTTCAGGCAAAAAATCACGTTGTCTAGATAGCAGATGACATTGCGTCGTGACGGGCGGTCAGCGAAAAGAAGAGGTGTGGTCTGGCGCAAAGCGCACCAGATGCTATTATGAGGACGTATAAACCATTTGCGCTTTTGATTAATAAAAAGGTGCTTTTTCGTCACTGGCGCATTGTTGAAAAGCTATTTTAGAGGCGCACAACGCTTTGAACCCCGATGTACCTGCTGCTGCGCCAGAGAGGCGAGCTGAACTGGCAGAAAAGTTGCAACATGTATAGCCTGTATAGCTATGTATTTGTATGTTTTAGTAAGCAAACATGCACAAATAATGAGAATATAGCAATGTTGTGCAGTTTATAGCAATGTTCTGCAGTTTATTTACAATTTCTTTTGTCGTTTTAAATAAACAGCGATTGCAATGTTCTGCAGTTTATTTACGATTTATTTTGTCGTTTTAAATAAACAGCGTGGCAAGTTGTAAGAAATAATATGGACAAATCATCAAAAAGAAAACTAGTGGACTAATGGTTTGATGGACCTATACCTTCCGTTTATTTTTGATGTTTCCTTTGAGTTTAAGGCTTTGTTTCCCGTCTTCTAACGTTGTTGTACCGCTTTCGGCGCACAGCGCGTTGAACCCCGATGTACCTGCTGCTGCCGCAGAGAGGCGAGCTGAACTGGCAGAAAAGTTGCAACATGTATAGCCTGTATAGCTATGTATTTGTATGTTTTAGTAAGCAAACATGCACAAATAATGAGAATATAGCAATGTTGTGCAGTTTATAGCAATGTTCTGCAGTTTCTTTTGTCTTTTAAATAAACAGCGATTGCAATGCTCTGCAGTTTATTTAATAAACAGCGTGGCAAGTTGTAAGAAATGAAATGGACTAATCATCAAAAAGAAAACTAGTGGACTAATGGTTTAATGGACCTCCACCTTTTATTTTTGATGTTTCCTTTGAGTTTAAAGCTTTTGTTTCACGTCTTCTAACGTTGCCGCTTTGGGCACTGTTCGAAAGTTCTCTTCTTGCCAAAGGAGGACACAATTATTGAAGATATTTCCTCCCATACTTCTATGACCCGCGGAGGTTTGGGGGGATTCTTTCCATCCCCGATCCGCCATCGTAATAGCAACAGGCTATGGACAATGCGCCCGCTGGCTCTTAAAGGGAATGAGAGTATACATTCTCATTGGTTAATTGTATGTTACGCCCAAAACACACCCATGACTAATGAAGTAACTTAACCCAACCCTTTTGAACGATGCGCCTGGCGCAATGTTCGCTTTTTCCGCCGTGAAAATACCAAATTGTGTCGGGAACGCCCCCAAAGCAACTTGCGCGACAGACTTTAGACAATGCGCTTATGATCGTGAAAATAGAGCCCAGAGTGTGTTTATGGCTGCAGATGTGTCTATATATTTGTGTGTCTAGATGTTTGTATGTGTGTGTGTGTGTAGGTGTGTGTGTGTGCATGCGTGTGAGAGAGACAGATAGAAAAAGAGAAGAGAGAAAGAAAGAGTGGGAGAATGTGTGTGTGTGTGTGTGTGTGTGTCTGTGTCTGTGTGTCTGTGTCTGTGTCTGTGTGTGTGTGTGTGTGTGTGTCTGTGTCTGTGTGTGTGTGTGTGTGTGTGTGTGTGTTTGCCTATTCTGAAGAGCCACTTACACTCATGGTCACACTGGCAGAATTTCTCGCAGAAGTTCTGAGTCATGACACAGGGGCAGGAGCTGTCGCAGGGGTGCTCGGGGTGGTCACATGGTTGGTAGTTGTACACCTGATTGGACGAGCTGTCTGCATGGGGAACAGACACACCTCCATTAGACCAACCACAGATGCACACAACCACACAGAAACACCTAATCTGTGTGCATCACACAACCACACACAAACACCTAATATGTGTGCATCACACAACCACACACAAACACCTAATATGTGTGCATCAAAATGACTGATAAACAGACAAGACAGGCAGGCAGATAGACATACAGACAGGCCAAACAGACAGACAGACAAACACACACATAAACACTAATAGCGTGGGGCTGTACCTTTTTTCAGCTGGATTTTGGCCCATAATCTGCAATGGCAAAACATATCGTTGCACATCAATACAGACTAATACATTAAAAATGGAATCATTATATGGTGAAGTCCTGGTGAAGTCCTTAAATTATGGTTGACTGACAGGTGTCAGTCATACCTGTGCTTCCTCTTTTTCTTCTGTGGAGACACGCCTCCATCTTCCACTGGCATACGGTGAATGAGGACCTCCTTCACGGCAAACTCGTACACCTGAAAACACACACACACACACACACACACACACACACACACACACACACACACACACACACACACACAGACACACACACACACACATAGACACACACAAACACACACACACAGTTTATCTTGAGCGCACGTACAGAGACAGACACAGACAGTCACGGAGGCTCTTTACATGGCGAACACCAACAAGAAAGTCTATTTATAAACACAGCCATGTGAGAAATCAGATAATTATAGGTAAACAGATGCAGGAGACAGAAAAACAGAGAAAAATAAATAAGCAATGGGTAAAGAGGAGAGGAGAAGATAGGGGAGGAAAAGAGAGGAGAAGAGAAGTGAGGAGAGTAGAGGCGGAAAGAGTAGAGGATAGAGGAGAGGAGAGGAGAGGAGAAGAGAAGAGAAAAGACAAGAGGAGAGGAGAAAAGAGGAGAGGAGAGAAGAGGAGAGGAGAGGAGAAAAGAGAAGAGAAGAGACGAGAAGAGAAGAGAAGCATAAAGGAGGGGAGAGGAGAAGAAAAAAAAGAAGAGGAGCGAAGAGAAGAGAGAGGTAGATGTGTGGGGGGAGGCATACATGGTCTCTCCATGCCTGGTCTGCCAGAAAACAATGACCTTGGCCTGCTTGCATGTGTGTGTGTGTGTGTGTGTGTGTGTGTGTGTGTGTGTGTGTGTGTGTGTGTGTGTGTGTGTGTGTGTGTGTGTAGCACTTTGGTGCTGGTACCTGTCACTACAGTTTAAACTAAGGCCTTGGTCTGAATGTAGAATGACCAAGCTATTGAACTGAGGAACAGTGAAAGGGGCAGAGAGGAAAAGAAAGAGAGGAAGAGAATAACAGTGGTATCAGGCATTGCAACAGAGCTGGGTACACAGCAATATTCTCTGAGTTAATTTCCCAGTGTTCAACAAAAGGGTTACTTTAAGAGTGTAAGTGTAAGATTAAGAATTGAAATTACACTGCAAAAAAATGATTTAACTGTAAAGTGAAGTGTTAGATTAACGCTACAAAGACTGGGACAAAATAAACACTGGCATAGTGTTAAAAAGGACTCAGATTTGTTGTAACACTATAGAAGTTGCTGTGTAGCGCTAACTTACTTGCTTGCAGGTCTTGGTGCCTATGAGCTTGGAGATTGAGCAGAAGTTGTTGAAGTAGGTGCCGTGGAGGACCCTGAAGAGGGACTCCTCTGCCCCGCTCCACTGCTGCTCCTCGGGGGCCTGCACCTCCTCCTCCTCCCCCTCCCCACCCTCCTGCCTTGGCTTGGTGGGGGTCTGGCAGCGCGAGTTAGCTTCTGATACACAAACAGAGAGAGAGAGATATAAGAGAGAGAGAGAGAGAGAGAGAGAGAGAGAGAGAGAGATACAGAAAGAAAGAGAGAGAAAGAGAGAGAGAGAGAGAGACAGAGAGAGAGAGTGAGTCACACACATAGATCACATATACAGATTGTGTATCACAAAAAGACTAACAAAAGAATCTCTCAATGCTTTGGGACCTTAAACATCTTTAGATGTACAGTATAATGTGTGTATGTGTGTCTGTAGATTTACAATCTAATGTACGTAATATACTGTAAAGTGTGTGCGTGTGCCTGTGTGTGTGTGTGTGTGTGTGTGTGTGTGTGTGTGTGTGTGTGTATGCTTGTGTGTGTGTGTGTGGGTGTGTGTGTGTGTGTGTGTGTGTTCATGGCCGACCTGAGGAGCTGGTTGTCTCGTGGTCACTGTCCCCGTCTTTGCTCTCCTCTGCCGAGCCGGAGGACGCAGGCCCACCAGAACCAGACCCAGAGGCCCGGGGCTGTCGCTGCCGCCGCCGACGCGATCGCTGTGATTTCAACATGTTCTGGTCCGCAAACTCCTTCGCTCCTTTCTGACAGACAAAGACAGAAGGAGGGAGGGTGGGACAGAGAGAGAGAGAGAGAGAGAGCATGAATACAGGTGTATGTAGATGTACAGTATATATGATAGTATATAGACCTTTATATATATATAGTATAAATCCATTTGCTGTGTGTCACTCTAACTGTGCTAAATGTGTCACTCTAAATGTCTTATTTTTGTTGTGATGTTGTTGTATGTTGCGTACTAATGTGTGTGTGCTGTCTTTGTGTAGTTGTTTGTAGACTGCCGTCTGTACTTTAACAGCCCCTTTGGTTAATCGTGCACTGTGTGTGTGTGTGTGTGTGTGTGTGTGTGTGTGTTGGCTGGCTGTTCCTGGCTGCTGAGTGGTCCTGTGTGTGTGTGCTGTCTGCCACACCTGCAGGAGGAAGCAGTCCAGCCCACACGGGTCGGTCTCCATGCGGATCTCTTTGCTCTTCCTCTTGTAAACATTGGGTGAGGCATGGAAAGCTGAGAGCACACGGAAACACATCCACACATCATTAATACGTGATGGCTTCCATCCAAGGTCTATTCTTAACCTCAATGTAAGGATATAGCACCATATGGGGAGCTATCCGTGTCAGTCACTGGGGTAGGAAAATACCGTGGTGTTGCACCACAGTGGAACTGATTGCTGTGTTTACAGTTTGTTCACAATTTAACGTGTACACGCCTTTTTCCGGGGAAATATGTTTTTTTTTCCCCACAGAATAATTGCTGTTTAAGTGAAAGCACATTGAAAGATGTACCAGAAAAAAGACAAAGGAGTCAATGAGAAAGGAAAAAAAAGATGAAAGAATACGTAGGAAAGAGATGAGAGAGGAGATTGTGTGAGTATAAACAGGCAGAGAGACAGGACAAGAGAAGATCGAGAGAAGGGCAGAGAGAGAGAAGAGACAGAGAGAGAGAAGGAGAGAGAGAGAGAGAGAGAGAGAGGCAGAGAGGCCGCCTAAACATTTGTTTGATGAATGCGGAGAAAGAACACCTTGGAAACACAGCTGGTCAGAGTTCTGGTGGACAGCTGAAGCACTAGGGTAACACTTTAAAATAACTACTCCCTATAAGTCATGTATAAACATATTTGATAACTCTTAATTAAGACTTTGTTCATCATTTGGTAACCTTTCTTTTCACATAATTTCTCATTAATAAATCATTTATAAACATACAATATGTATATTCTGTTTGCTTATTTTTTTGCTCTTTGTCTGTATAAAAGAAGATTGTGTTTATATATTTTTGCATGTCTGCACATGTTTTCTTCTTTTATACAGACAGCCAGCCAACAGAAAAGCAATCAGAATATAAATATGTTTATAAACAATTTATACCTTTATTTATTTTCACATTATTTGAGAAATTATGTGAAAATAAAGGTTAACAAATGATGAACTAAGTGTTCATTAAGAGTTAACAAATACATTTATACATGATTTAGAGGGAGTGTTACCAGCATTTGTTCTCCACATGCTATGAGCACAAGAGGAGGAGGAGCAGAGAGGAGAGAGGGGCAGAGAGGAAAGAGGAGCAGAGAGGAGAGAGGAAAGAGGAGCAGAGAGGAGAGAGGAGAGAGGAGCTGGAGTGGGATTCAGGGGAGGAGTGAGAGTGGGGCTAGGGTGACAGCCCAGTGACAGAGTGGTCTTTATCCGTAATGTAGGACACGGCACTAAGAAGACAAGACGGCAAAGACACAAAGCCAGCGATCTAAATATAACAGGGAGACACAGGGGGCTGACGAGCAGCAGGGAAGGACTCCTGGTCACGTCTAACACCAGTCAGGACAGACTAGACTTGCCGAGGACAGCACACCTGAAATCTGCTTGAAAAATCTCTAAGAGAGGATTAGGGTAAAGAGAGACATCATATTTGTAGCAGTGAAGAAAGACTTACTCCCAATAACAATGCAACCATAGTTTGATTTACAGGGGGTATTGGGGGGTACAGTACCCCCAGATCAAGACCCAGTACCCCTTAAAGAGACCAAAATAACAGGGTTGGGGGGTACCAATATATGAATGTACTTCATGCTAAACGTAAATAGTAGTACCCACCAGAAAAGGTGGTACCCCCCAATTATGGAGGGGTAATTCACAGTCTGATTACAACCATTTTGTCCTACCCTTCTGTTTTACAAGAGCATATGCAGGGGTGATGGGGTGGTCTGTTTGTTTTGGGATCAATGGATAGGGGGTTATTTTTTAAAGAAGACAGTCAATTATGGCAGAAGAAACATTCACAAATGTACATGTATCTTCACAAATATTCCTGGAACATTTTTGAGATGCATTTGGAGGGTCTGTACATTAACTGATCAGGTCTGTACAAGTTGATTGCTGAATGCTGAATGCCAAAAACTCTCAAAAGATTTGGCACTGCAAAAATGTTTGGCACTGCATTCAGTAATTCATACTTCACCTCACGATGGTGTCGACAGGAAGATGACTTCAGGTAATGTAGTAACTTTCTAGAGGCTTCAGGTAATGTAGTAACTTTCTAG
This sequence comes from Setipinna tenuifilis, assembly GCA_030347295.1. Lineage (NCBI taxonomy): Eukaryota > Metazoa > Chordata > Actinopteri > Clupeiformes > Engraulidae > Setipinna > Setipinna tenuifilis. The sequence continues at coordinate 7,139,863 of CM059266.1, forward strand.
AGGCTTCAGGTAATGTACTGACACTTGTCCAGAGTCTGTCTGTATACTCGCAAAGTTAAAGACACTTTTGAACCCTCTCCTCACTGCTGCAGAAATGAAAAGGAATTTTTAACCTTACAGTGTTATAAAAAATAGAGATTTGTTTCGATGCCAGTCTACACCATTACAAACTATTTCGGTTGTAAATGCAAACTGCATCTCGCTCAAAACTCAAATGATTGATAGGCTGTGGTTTTACTACCAAAACAAAGTCTTAAATTGTTATTATCATCCATAAATAGATGTTTGGAAATCCCTGGATCTGAATCCATAATATCCCATTTAAGTAGTTCAGTGGGCTAATCTAGGTGCAAACCTATAGCCTTGTGTTAACATAGGTGCATTCCCCAGCTGCTGGTAATGCATCAAGTGGTGTCCCATTTCATAGAAATAGATTTCTGATTTCATCATAAAGGGGCACTCCCCGCTGGAGGGCACTCCAAATGAAGTGGTAGGGTAAAGGAAAGAGAAAGAAACTGGACCCCTCTAAAGCAAGACACACAGGGAAGACAACAGCCGTACCTGCTACACTGAGAAGTGAAAGTCATTTCAATTGGTCATTGTGATTACCCGGCACATCACAGCACACAGTGCACACAATGAAATTCAACCTCTGCATTTAACCCATCACACACATGTGAGCAGGGGGAAGCCATGACAATGGTGCCCGGGGAGCAGTGTGTGGGAAGGGGAACCATGCTCAGGGCATCTCAGTCACAGGGGAGGGGATCTGAGGTGTAAAATCCCAGGTTCAGAAAGTAAAAACCCTGCGATATCTTCCTTCTAACACAGGCGACTTCACTGAGTGGCTGATCTACCTGTCTTGAGTTGCTCATTATGATCAGCTGATTCAAAGCTGGTTGGATCCAAATTTGTGGCAGGGTTTTTACTTTCTGAACCCGACATTTTACACCTCTGGGGAGGATGGATGCTGTATTACCAGAGAGACCCCCTGTATTAAAGGAAAGAGGAACATCTAAAAGGCCAGGGAGGAAGGTGGATGTAAGGCCAGGGACTTACGGTGGAGGAAGCAGTCGTACTTGAAGCAGCGGCGGCAGAAGAGGGTGTGGAAGGAGTGCAGGCTCTGCTCCCGCTGCACCGACTTGGCGTACGGGCCATCCATGTTGGGCGTACACAGCGGCGGGCACTTCACTGGACTGGGCGGTTCCAAGAGGTCCTTGTACCTACATGTGTGTGTGTGTGTGTGTGTGTGTGTGTGTATGTGTGTGTGTGTGTGAGGGTGTGTGTGTGTATGTGTGTGTGTGTGTGTGTGTATGTGTGTGTGTGTGTGAGCATGGAAATACAAAATGCAAAACTTCCTTGTTGGTTATCAAGTTTTTTTTCATAGAACTCTGAAATGATTTTAATAATGATTTTAATAATGAAATGATTTTAAGGGCTGTCATTTTGACATAATCCATCTCTACTCCTTTCTATGCACAACTGTGGTGCCTTGCTAATCCCTAAGTGATACAATTCCTAGAAAAATGAGGACCTTTCAGGCACAGCTGTTTATAAATGGTTTATAGGACAGTTTATTTGCTTATAATACATTTATAAGGTTTCACAGTAACATTTTAAATTGGCCCGTACTTTTCTTTCAGCTCCTCCATAGTGCCTTTGTAGGGGAACATGGACGCAATGGCGATGAAGATCTTGTCATGGGGCATCTTCAGACTGTTGGAGCCCTCGTGGTCTGCGTGGGGCAATGAAATCACTG
>CM059266.1:7146621-7156621 GCA_030347295.1 Setipinna tenuifilis
CATCTGTCCATTAGACAAATATGTAATTTTCAGGGTCAAAGTTCACGCAGTCCTCCAGTAGCCCAGCACGGCTGACCCTGAGCCTGACCTTTGAACCCACCTTGACCTCCTCGGCCTTGCGGAAGCGCTTGAGCTGGCGTAGCCTCATGTACTCGGACTTGACCCTCCTCCTCCACTCCTGGAGCCCCCGCACCGGCCTGCTGAGAGGGGGGCGCTGAGGGGCCACCTCCTCCATGCTGCTCGGGACGATGGCCCCAGATCACTAGGGGTGAGGGTGGGGGTGGGGGAAATCAACATTCAAGGTGTGCTTCAGGTCATCATGATCAATACCCACATGCATTGAAACACACACAAACACAAGGGCACGCAATTATGTAGGTAGATGCACACACGGACACACATACCCGTACACACACACACACACACACACACACACACACACACACGGACACACACACACACACACACACACACACGGACACAATCATGTGCGTAGATGTACACACACACACACACAAATACAGGGACACACACACCTACTGTCATCTATCATGATAATGATCATAGGACATAGGCTACAACACATGAGAGTATATGAAACACACACATCTCATCGGCACACACTATAGACATGTCACTTGTCTGGAAACAGATACTTCAGTTGATGAACACACACTTCATAAATCAAAACACATGCTGACAGAAAGCTTCAGTGTTTCATTTCACATTTCCTCACTGTCCACACACACACACACACACACACTAACACCCACAGAGAGAGGGAGAAAGAGAGAGAGAGAGAGAGAGAGAGAGAGAAGCACAGCACACAGACCAAAACACACCATGGGCTCATTTCTGTGAAATGTACCCAGTCCTTACTGGTAATAGTGGGCTGGCTACCACTGCCGGTAAGTCATGTACACACACACACACACACACACACAAACACACACACACACAGGGATTATACAACGCATGACTCAAACTTCTGTCATTCCAGAGTGTTGATTCACGATGTGTGGCGGACTGCCCCCTGTTGATAGGAGGACAGAATGGGCTCTGCCCGCTTTAAAGGGCTTAAAGCCCTCAGCTACTTCCTCTGCGACGTATCTTCCCGTTAGTGCTCTCGTGGTGGATAAACTTCACTCGAGACCTCCGGCCATAGTAGGACACAGCAGTATATCACACAGCAGCCCAGACACTGCCACCGAGCGAGGCTCTCGCTGGCTGTTTAAACGCGTGACTAGCTGTCTCGGTGGCTGGCAAAAAAACATGCGTGCCTCACGAGCACATCCAGCCCTGCTCAGTGGAAGTGGGCGTGCCTCCGCGAGGCAAGATGAAAACGGTGTAGAGAAGTGCGTAGCTGGCTTCTACTTTTCTAGATTCCATGAGCTCTGTGTAATTAACTCTAGAAGCTCAAATAACATAATAATTCCTAACAGCAAGAAGCAGAGTCATCGGGTGCCTAAAGCTGGTCCCTCCACGTAACTGATTTGGGTAGGAGCGCTGTGTAATAAGGCACTTAATCTCGCTTCATCAACATCTCATTCTGACATGTTTAAAAGGACCAATTTTGGATGTCCCTAGCCTACTTCTGCAAACCGCAAACTGCACACTGGACACGTATTCACACACTCTCCACGCACACTCGCACAAACTCCTGATAAGCCTCACACAAATACATTGTCGCAGTTAGAAATACCTCCAGAAGCCCCGTGTCCTACCTCTTGTTAAAAACGTGCGAGCTCTGTTGAAACGTTCCGTTCAGGACTTCGAGTCCCAGAACGATTCAGAAATGTCCGGTGCCAACGCGAATGCGTTCCCGCTGCTGACCCACCGCAGATTGTAGTGTCAGAATGCTAACATCGAGGATCTGAATGGATGTGACAAACTGTGTAACGTCTGTAGGCATCCCGAGATTGGAGTTGTGTAGTTGAGAGCTGCGCACTTCGCTGGCACGGTCGGAGCTTGGGGTGACGTCTTTATAATGCTCCCACTTCGCGGTTGTTTGGCTGCAGCAGGACGACTCACATGTGTTAATTAAAGAGGAAAAACATCTCAATGGATAATTTCTTTTTGTGCAATTATTAAAATAATAATAACGGCAATAATATTATTATTTATATTAATAATATTAATCATAATAATACATTTGAGACAGTGAATGCAATACTTTTAGTAAGAAATACTAAATTTGCATCCATGAGTGAATATTTAACCTTATTTATAGGCTTCCTTAGTGGGCTACAAATATACAAGTAACCAAATAAAGCATTTATCAGTTTGGTTAGTCTTCTAATGTTACTTCTGCCTTTGGGGGACTGTAGTCTACAGTGTGTTAGCCTGTACATGTACATAGGTATGTAGGTGACCGTTTCATGGCACTAACTGCCAACATTAAATGTGGATGTCTTCGGTACAGCAGTTGGAGTTCACTGGTGGCGTCTCACACAGGGAGCTGAGCGTGACCACGCGATGGTTGTTTTCCTTCTTGTTCTCCCTTGAGGCTGATTTGCGCGAGAACTGCATTCGCCGCGACCGCGACCGCGCGCTCACGCTGATATTTCGGTATCACGTGGCTTCAGTGGCGCAAGAACACAGTGGGGGCGGTATGCAGCCTACCGGCCACTTACTGTCATCAACTCTGCTTTGTGCTGCAATTAACTTAAAATAAGTAGACTCGAAAAAATATGAAGATGGTGTACATTTACACCATTAATGACACCAGCACGCAAAGCAGCGGTGGAGATGAAGTGAGTTGCCCAACTAAATTGAATAGGCTACTGTATGTTGCAAACAATTAAATGGTCAACGGGTCAGTTGTCTTGCTGTGAAAGCAGGGTATTCCGATCCGACTGTATATGTGTATATTTTTTATATTGTATAAATAAATATGTATTTATTTAGTAGCTTATTTGTTACATACAGTGTATCTATTCGTAACCTATTAACTTATATTTAAAATTTCAGTAAAATATTATATATTATATTATTTTTGTACGTTGCTTTATATAAGCGGCTTTCAAGTACAATAAATATTAACATAAACATGTCCTTGTACCACTGGAAGTGGATATTTCTTTATTTGGCCTACTTATATAATAAAAAGAACTTCACTTTTGGTTGCTATGTGGTTGCTATGATTTACGTATGACATCATTTAGCCTACCATTGTGACGTAAGCAATGAGATGTGTAGTGTACAGAACTTGCGAGTGTCAGTTCTTATTGTGTTTGGCAGTTTGGCACGTTATGTAGCCTATCCCTGCCATTTTTGTTTAAAAAGTAATAGTAGTTCAAAAAATGAAAATAACACTATACAATTAATTAGGCCTTTTTCTTCGAGAGAATGCAAAGTGAGTGTTATCTGTACTATTATATACTATACAGTCATTTTGTATCCTCATATAAAGTTTAAGGTGGTAAATTAGTTAGGCCTGTATTAAGCATAATATGTTTGTTATATTTTCAGGTCCCAAAGAGCCTTCTCAGGATGAGCCTGGCTCGTCGAGACACTCTGATGGCTCAAGCTCAGGGTCTCGCTCAGGCTCACCTCAGGAGATTTGCCCATCTCCCTTACAGGGATACATTCAGAACCTCACTGACGAGTAAGTTCTGCTTCTAACACGTCAGCCAGATGTCTTAAAATTCATAGTAATATACTGTAAGTATATAAATGTGTACACATAAAAGTCTTCTGATAAATTGTCCTATTTGTTTGTTTTTTCTAGTGAGTGGATGATTTTCAGCAATATGTTGCATACACCTGTGAGTATTTCCATTACAAAACAAACAAACAAACAAAGTGAAAGTGAAAAGTAAAATTGTAACAATATATCATTACATTATCTGATTTGTCATGAAGGAAACCTATTGCCTATTTTTGTTCTCCACAGATGACAAGGACACAGTTTGCAGAGCTCTGCCAGGCCGTCTTGAAGGTCGTGAGTCTGAGCTCCATTACGCTGATTCTGCCTGCATACGTCTGTGTGGCCAAGGAGGCTGAGACGTCTATAAGCAGATCCTCATCACCTGTTACCTCAACTGGAAGGTTATTAGAAATGTATTTCCTATGACCATTTAACACAACACATGAGATACAGAGAGATAACAAATCAAAAGTAAAGAGCAAATTAACAATTAACAATGCTTTGAAATAATGCAAACACCTGTGGAAACAGTGTTGATATCTCTACCTAATTTAATCATGTATAGACAGAATGTAATGTACAAGAAGATCTGTTACCAGACATAATTTCAAATCACCTCATAGATATTGCATGGTACTAAATATTTCTTACCTTTCTCCATATCTGTACTCCATCTCTGCCGCCCTACCACAGTGCAATGGTCACATCCCCTGAGTCACTGGTGACAGATGGAGATCTCATGGATGATGATGATGTTGAGAGCAAAAGTGCCTCCTCTTTCCATGAAGTCCCTCAAAGACCTGTGAATCAAATGGTGCTCAAGATGAAAGGAGCCCTGGCAAGATTACAGAAGACTATGGCATGGCATCCCCAGCAGGAACATGCACCTGCAATCTGTGATGTCCCTGAGTCAGCTGCTCAGCGCTCAGAGTCTGAACGTTCGGGTCATACTGATGCTGCCTCCAATGTGTCTGGAGCTGCTATGGTGGCACAATATGAAGTATCCCATGACCAAAACTGCATTGTGAGGATCCTGGAGAACCTGTTGTCCAGTGGAAACATAGACCAGATTGCCAAAAACCTTGTTGGTCAGGTTCAGGGTGTTCTGCAGGGCAGTGGCCCGACTCCTGTTCCTGTGGCAGGTTCTAATGTTCTGCTAAACAGAGCTCCTAAGCGGACGGTGAGTGCCTCTCAGATGGTCTGTTCCTACGCTGAGGTGGCCATCAGGGATTTACTTCAGCCATATTTGCTTCCCCTTGTGGCATGGAATGCCCGCGAACCATTGGCTCCATCCAACATTCCCATCTCTGCGATACAAAGCATTCCATCCAGCTCACATCCCAGCTCCCTGCTTGGATTGGATAAAATCGAATGCAGCTGTCTGCTCACCAGTCTGATTCAAAGATTGCCGGCTAACATCAGCACCGCAGAATCTTCCCCACCTCTTCAGGTCGCCACATCACCATCCTGCAGGTTTAGTGAGGTTGCAAATCTCTTCACCCAGGTGATGACCTCCCAGGTAATCGACATGATTGACTTAGAGCTGAAGAGACATGCCGACCAAAATGAAGGGTCACCTACTGCCAAGGATGAACCGAGGACTATGTCATCACCTGATAAGGAGGAAATTAAGGGATCCTCTCCGAGTAAGCAGCTTGACTCTGGCCCTGGTCGCTTCAGTGGCCTGTTCTCAGGACTGATCCAGAGATTCCTTTCAGAATTTAGATACTCTGATTCTGCCCCCTCTGATGCAGCAGACAGTGTCAGAACCACAGCGTCATCTCCTGTGAGCCAAAGCACCCGGTCTGAGAGCTACGAGTCAAAGTCACCGACACTTAAAAACATGTTGAGTCTGTTCACTGGGGTGATGGTCCACCAGGTAATGGATATCCTCCTTGAAGAATCAGAGCTGAACGCTTCTCAGGTTAAGGTTGCCCAGATTGCTGATGAGTATCTTCAAAGTACATCCAGCAGACCATCTAGCTCTAAAACTTTTGATGAACTCACTGCTTTGATCTCAGACAGTACGACTGATGGAGAGGTGACTGTGTGGGACAGAGACTCTGAGCTGAAAAAAAGCCCAGGAAGTCCCTCCCTTGTTGGCCCTGCTGGTGGCACAGACAGCGGTGACAATGGCTGCTTGGTAACCGTGCTGATGCTACGGCTTTTGGCTAAAATGAAGGACCAACAGGCTACCTCTCCTGACATGATGCGTTCCTGCCAGGACTTAATTGAGAAACTCTTGTTAGAGTTCAGTGGTGCCTCAGGATCTGCCAACTTCCAAAACTATTCACATAACATAAACATTCAGACAGTCTACAAAACTGTGGATAAGTTCCTGCAGAAGGAAATTGGACCCGAGACGATCCTACAGAGAGCAGTAAACACAGAGGATGCCTCTTTTGATAACATCTTGCTAACAGCATTAGCAAAGGAACTCAGTCGTCAGTGTGATCCAGACGTCACTGCTGCCCCACCAACCCCAAGTGCCTCGACCTCCCCTGAGGCTGTGTCTGGAGCAGCAGATGGCCAAACAGCCAAGAAAGTGCCCAAAAAGAGATTCGGCTTAAAGGTAATTTAAACATTATATACACTATTGACCCTAATTATTACATTACACTTAGCTGATGCTCCTATCCAGAGCAACCTACAGTTATTTTAGGTACAGGGACAGTCCCTCTGGAGCAATGTGGGGTTAGATGCCTTGCTCAACAGGCACTTCAGCCATGGATGAGGGTGCAGGAGAGCATTAGTTATTATTTACTCCCCCACCCACATTCTTCTCACTGGTACGGGATTCAAACCTGTGACCCTTTAATCCCAAGACCAGCTCCCTAACCATTAGGCCCACAGCTCCCCCAATGCCTTGCTTTGACAATGATGACGTTTTGTTGTTAGTACCTGAGTGTATACATGTTACAGGCTTTTAAAATTACGTCTTTTCATGTCTTCAATCAGATGCGAAGAAGACGCAGCAAGAAAGTGTCTCCCACCAACTTGGACTTGAGTATGTTTCATAAATCTTCTTTTTATGCTATTTTTGTATTATTGTTGTTGTTTGTTGTTGATGCTGCTTCTTTAGTGGTTGTTGTTTAGTGTGGTGCTCATGTCCACTCTCTTCTGCAGGTCAGCGTGTAGACACACCTGCCCCTCAGGCTACAGCTGATGATCCTGTCATGTCAGCTTCTGGACAGAAGTCTCACAAACGCTCCTTCTTCATGAGGATGTTCACTTGCTGCATTAGAGGCTCAGCTGAATCTTGATTCCTGAAACTGAATCTTCAGTTATTTTCCCCAGTATTTCCCAAAGCCCATCAATGGGAATGCACTTGTGTACACACACACACACGCATGCACACACTCAGACAGACACACACACACACACACACACGCACGCACACACACACACACACACACACACACACCGGCATTCAAGACTCAACTGAATCTTGAATAATTATTTTTCTTAAAACTTTATTTTTATGATTTGTTCTCAATTTTCCCCCATTCCCCACCCCAAAGCCCCCATCCTGACATCAACGTTCCTGAATAAAATCTTTAAAAATCCAAATCTGAATGTGCTTGAATAATCGAAATGCTCACTGCATTACATTTGCCAGAAAATAGCAAGCTTTGGAAATGTTTTTGCAAACAGACACTGTACATTAATACTTTATGTTCATGCAAGTTTACCTACCTTAAACTATATACAGTATGTGCTGGAATACATAAACATATAATTAAAGTAAGAGCACCTACAGAGCACCTGTTTTTTTGTATATTTATCCATGGTAAGCGTAAACATGAACTACCTGTAATAGAGCAAGCTGTCCTAACTGTCCTAACTGTCATGCTGTTGTATGAAGCAATGTAGGGAGACAAAATCGGGGGTGTGACACCCACATTCTATGAGTCTGAGTTGAGCTAGGAGAAAATAATCACAATGTCCAAAATGTTATGACAAAGTAACTAGGGTGTATAAGACAGTGAGTCTATATATTATGAACTGTCTTCTGGGAAGTATCAGATTGGAAACAGTATAACCATACTCCTAAGCACATCTGAAAGCTTCAAGTCGGTCTCCATTACATTACATTATATTACATTTAGCAGATGCTTTTTTCCAAAGCAACTTACAAAAAGAAGGACATAAGCATAAGTCTCCGCCTAAGAAAGCTTCAGAGAGGTCACAGTACTGAGGCCATGAAACAATGGCTCTAGACTGCACAGTAGTACAACTGTCATGCGTGAAACATAGCTCACAAAATGGCCGGCAGGAAGAGTGGAGGAGAAAGCAATGGGACCCTTCAGCATGCGGGACAAAGGCCTCCTTCAGACTGGACAGACATGCATAGTTTGACATTTAGGAAAGAGCTGGCACAACTCCCCACCAACACCTCCACCCCCCCAACCCACCCCGACCCCCACCCCCAATCTCTCTCTCTCTCTCTCTCTCTCTCTGTTTGTCTCTTTCTCTCTCTCCCCCCCCCTCTCTCTCTCCGTCTGTCTGTCTGTCTCTTTCTCTCTCTCTCTTCCTCAGTGACCTTTTTGGCACCTGCAGCCTGGACCCTGTGTTGCAGCAGGTGGTTTCTGGTCTCAGTTTTAGATGCAGAATAAACCTACTGAGTATTTGTGGTTAATGCATGCTATGGGTTGATACAATGCTATAGCATTATAAGATTGTTAATGTCATAATTATTGCGTAATATACTGCACAGATTATTGTATAGTAAGTACATTATTATATGTGTATAATACATTCTTTAGTGCAGCTCTTTCTTGCTTAATTTTCCCCAGACAACTATTTCTGTCCTCTAGGTGGCGCTATGGTACTGTTTCTCTGTGTTTCAAAGGGAGGCAGTCTGTTTGCCTGACGTCCTGTGGATGTCACTGTTTGTAGAATTTCAGAATATGTTCAGTCATAGCAGTTATTGTGTTTTTTATCTTTTTACCTCAGCCTATTGCTCTTACATCTGTGTAACTTTGAACAGGTCAAGACCAAGTTTCAAGATTAATTTTACTATGTGGCTATCCAGCTTCTTCTTGCTGCTGCACTGTGAAGCAGCCTAAGATGCAACACCCAACACACTGCATATAATCATTATGTCATTTCTTACAGTTCTCATCACACATTTTTTCATGACTTATTTCCCAGCTCTGCCATTTGTACTCCCCCAATCATGTATTACTCATTACTTAACACCTCTCTCATCATTGTTGATAACTCTGTGCCATTCATCTCCTCCCTCAGACGATGTTGTTTTTGTCATCGATGCTTACTGCATCACTGTTCCTCATCATTACACTCACCGAGCACTCTGAGGGAACACACTGTTATTTATGCAATAAATAAGTCGCTTTGGATAAAAGTGTCTGCTAAGTGTAATATAATGTGATGTAATGTAATGTTTATGCAATAATCTAATCAGTTGCCAAAAAGCAATGCTGACACAGGTCTGTAGATCTGGAAGGTCCAATTTGTAGGTCTGAAGGACATTCGTGATGAGAGAGCTCAAGGGAGAATGGCCAAAGGGGTTCGAGCTGACAGAAAGGCCACAGTAACTCAGCTTATTGCTGGTGATACAATTGTGTTGAACAGAGAAGCATCTCAGAATGCACAGGACACATGCAGTAGTGAAGTTTGTCAGACTGCACTTCTGTCAGAAAAGAGCAGTTTTGTTATCATGTTTTATTGTCTTGTTTATAAGATGTTTAATGTTCACTGTGGGCCTAGGGAGCACTGCAATTTCAAATTCTGTGTGTGCAACCTGTACATATGTTTTTTTAAATAATAAAGCTGACTTTGACTTTTGACTTTGACTTTGAGCAAAAACGGACACTGTGGTGGGAGAGGTTCACCAATAGGATAGCTGGACGCAGGAGGAATGTGGCTGCCGGCTCTGACAGATCTCAGTTTCTGCTGAGGCTCACAGGGGTCAGACACTGGTGCCGACAACATGAACCCACAGACCCAACCCGCTTTTTTGTCCATTACATTACATTACATTACACTTCGCGGATGCTTTTATTCAAAGCAACTAGGGAACTTTTCCAGAGCAGGGACACTACAGACATGCATACTTCCTACACAGAGAGAATTATACAAGCATGAGGCACCTAGGGAGAGAATACACATTTTGGGCTTTTGCTGGAAATGTGTAATAGCAGTCAGTCATTGCTTGAATCCCACCGCCTATTAGAGTATTGTTGCCGATCATGTGCAGACCACAATTTGGCCATCTTCTAATGGCGCTAGTCCAGCATGATAGCACACTGTGTCATCAAGCACAGCAGTGAGTTAAAGTACAGTCAAAGTACTTTTAAGAACATCTCTGGTCTGGTGTTCTTTGGT
>CM059266.1:7166621-7226621 GCA_030347295.1 Setipinna tenuifilis
AAACAACATTCTCCTAGTTCCCTGCTACAGCACCAAGTCATAGCTAGCGACTTCATGACTAAAACATTAATTATCCATTTTCACACCACTGTGGGAGAAACAATATTTAATATTAAGAGTAGAAACAAAGTGAATCAAAATGTACTGTGACTGTTGCCAGTTTTAGCCTGACGTGAAATTGGGTGGGCAGGGAACGGAAAGGAAAGGAGAGGGGAAAACAGGAAACATCAGCATATGTCACACCTATGATCGGAGCATGTTTCTGCTCAAAGCCTACTTGAGCTGACATTGCGTTGTTGTGACTTTGCATTGTTGTGTCACGCAAGAGCCCACATCAATGGGGCATTGCGTTGTTGTGACATTGCATTTTTATGACACTACGCCATTCCATTATTGCATTCAATTACTCCGATGCCATTGGACTGCAAGAAATGCTATCTTGTTTGTGACCTTGCCAAACTGTAAAGCACTTTGAGCTGCATCTTGTATGTATGAACTGTGCTATACAAGTAAAGGTTATTATTATTATTATTATTATTATTATTATTATAAATCCTCTCCTTGACTTCTAGACGCAGTCAGTCAAGCCCTCATCCCCAATGCCAACACATGTGCCGAGACAAGACACATCTACGTTAAGTAAGAACCTTTTTTTCCTGCTTGAAGCAATGCATAATCATAAAGCATACAGTTGTGCTCATATGTTTACATACCCTTGCAGAATTGATTATTTCTTAACCATTTTTCAGAGGGTCATTTGGGTAGTTTCTATTGTCATTATGATTTAAATAAAGTAAACACAGGTGTTTCACAATAAATGGCTTCAGCCAACACTAACCATGAGTGAAAGAAAAGTTTTTGTGGTATCAATCATATTCTCTGAAAAATGGTTAAGAAATAATAAATTCTGGCAGGGTATGTAAACTTATGAGCACAACTGTATGATCAAATATGATAAACCTTTATTATAAGAGCCACTGATATAAAATTGATGATGTGAATCCTTAGCAGAGATGTATAAAGTAGAAGTAGAAGTACTGTTTTGGATGTAATTACAACACAAGTAGTACGGTACTACGCAGTTGCAACTGCATAATACCATACTACCAGTGTTGTAATTACATCCAAAACAGTACTTCTACTTCTACTTTATACAACTCTGATCCTTAGGATGGCAAGTTATGAGACACAAATGCTGTAGCCTGAAAGCCAAGACACTATCTGCCTAGTATACTACACAGGGATATATACATGGAGATTTTGCCATTTCCTATGCTCTCTGTGTGTGTATGCTTTCAAGAAAAATGCAAACACCCCTATCAAATAATGATGAAAGCAATGAGAGAGGAATGTGAGAAGAATGAAACAGAGGAGTAGTGTATACATTCAAGAATCCTAACTCATTTTTCTTGTATACCCGAAGGAATTTTACCTGATCGTATGACATATTCTCTGATGTGGGAGATTAGGCCTGTAGTTAAAGAACCTGCAATGTTTTGACCACGTTCCAGTGAAGACATGTCTGTCTGTGATCCTGTTTGGGACTTGATGTGAGTGCAAGCCCACAGGAGATCAAGTCAGTCAAGGAAGAACAAACACACTTATGCGGAGGTGGAGGGGGACCTCTTGCTGAGAGAAGCACAACAGATATTGAGTTAACTGCCAAGAGCAGCAGCCATGGGGGATCTTTTTCAGGCCAGCAAACACACAGGGCAAGCTCGCTGGCCAGCACACGGACCAGTGGGACCAGCCACATGGCCCACACATGGACTGTGTCAAAGGTTAATCGAAACCTTACTGTCAGCATATCTACCTCCTTCTGATTCAGCGGATCACAGCCTCATTAGGCATCCACAAAGCATCCACGGCACTGCACAATATGAAAAGGAGATAGCTTAATAACACTGCTTTATAACTGTGAGGTAAATCACCACATAAGGAGTCACATATAACATGACAGCACGTATCATAATGCATGCCTGTAAAATACAAACAAACTTATGTATCCAATGTCTTTCTAACTGGAAAGTCTTACAGGCCTAGTGCTTGCATGGTAAACATTGCAAACAAAGGCTATAAACGTTATGTAAGGCTGCAGGCTCCACTCTGAACCCCCTCTCCCACTTTATTTGAAGTGAAGCTGTGTGCAATGCTGGTCAGTTGTGGTCAACTAGGCTATGCCATTGAAAAAAATTGTCCTCGTCAAACAGCCGTTCGACTTTCTGGCATCTTTGAAAAGTGGAGATGCATAAAATGAAGATAGGCAGGAGATATAACAAATTGTGTGGGGGAGGGGTTCTAAAAAGTTTTTTTTTCCACCTGGCCATGTAGCCTACTGGCTGTAAGTATTTGGAAAAGGAACCGCGCCTTGAGACAAACCAAAGGACAATCGTACCCTCCCTCCAAGTGAAAACTGAGACGTGAGAGATTAAATGCTAGGGAAAGAGCGAGAGACAGCGACGTGAGCGGCAAGGAAGTGGGCAGTCTCGTCATCGTCAGGATCATCTGGTAACCGCTGGTAAAACTGCCTCAACATCTGGTAACCGGAGATTACGGCGCGTTGCGTTCCCACCCTCTTGCATTTCCTGTTATGCCCTGCACTGTTCGGCACGCCAGAAACTCTCGGCAGTCGGTCAGCAAGTCCCGCCTCGATTTCTCTGTCATGAGGGGAACCTTTACTTTCTCAGGAGTGTTCCTCTGTATTTTATCCGGTAAGTGTGATTTCACTAGACTAGAAACTGACCCCCATGCCCTTCCCCCTCGGGCCCTGTCAAAATTATGCACCGCTTCACTAGTTAGGTTTATTTCTAAGCAGACAAGTGTGCTGTTGCCTTGGGTTCGGGTAGCCTACCCAGATGGATGCCATCTAATGCAGAGATTGCGCTGTAATGGCTTGCCTTTGAGATGAATACGGCAACAAGTCTTTTCCAAATTTGTCATCCAAGATAATAAATAGATAAATGTTGTCTTCTTTTTAAACAGGTGTTACCACAGGAATGCTGAATGAGACCTATGGTAAGATTCACCCTAATTCTAAGCAGTTTTGTTCAATGTGACAAATTATATTAAACAGGGCGAACTTCTCAATTCGTCTGTCGGAGTGTTATACCAGTGTAAATTGTTGATTCTTGCTAATTGTCCTAAGATAATACGGTAGTAATAATAATTAGAATAAACAATGTTAACGGTAAAATAAGCTGACCTTTGTTTTCTTCTGACTTACAGCTTGTGGTAACAAAACCGCTCAGTGTGGTTTCCATTGTGATATCTGCAAGAACATTTTCCCAGATCTTTCTAGAAGTTCTTGCTATGAGGTTCAACATGAGCACTACTGTCTTACCGAATTTATGCACTCAATGGAGGGGTTCAACAACACAGAGTTGTGTACGCGGGAAGTGGTGCTAAAGTAGGTATATTTTCATCAGTACCTAAGCTACAGGCTGTGTAACATTCACCACTATGGCAAGAAACTAACGTGATAACTGTTCCACACTTGTCACAGACCTTACAACAACTTCTCAGAGTGCAGTGAGGAGATTGCTGATTGTCTGTTCATTCCGTGGCCCAATCAGATGGTGGAGGATGTCTTTGTCCAAATCCACACCAAGTACTTCCAAGACTGTCCTTTGGAGGAGCTAAGGGACCCTCCCCCTAGCATCGTGTTTGCCCTGGTGTTGACACCCATCTGCCTGATCCCTGCCATGGTCTTCCTTGTCGTGCTGAAGACTAAGAATGGAGACGGGAGGTCCTAACATGCGGCTGTCCTCTGCTCTGGTTTGGGCACCCCCCTCCAACAAACACACACATACACACACACACACACACCCTTGTACCATGTTCGTGAATGACAACTTTCTCATGCATCTAATCTCATGCACTGCTGTATTGCACACTCTCTCTCTCCCCCTCTGCTCTTGAGTGACGACGGGTTGTAGTTCACCTCAAACTGCTTTGTGCTTAAATTTATTCGAGCACTTTGACTATTGTTCCGCATTCAGTATGAAAACACACACTGTCTCTTTGCCCCTTCCAACAAAATCCTCTTATCAAAGTGGGACTTACTTGTACTGGAGTATGAGGTCTCCCTAATTACCATGTCATTGAGGTTTCTGTGTTGGTCAGGAGCAAAAACACTCTTTGTATTGCTCAAAGCTCGAAACAGATATATAATGTAAAAAAAAAAAAAACAACAACAACAAAACATGTGTTTGAAGTGATTTGGAGATAAAACCCCTGGGATTCATACACTATAATAGGCTCGTGACCTCTTGTATCGACCACTCTTCATAGCTGTGATGTAGGGTGTTGTGCGTTTTTTCTAGAATATTCCAGAACTGGAACTCCACACTTGGGAATGTCCTTCTCATGTATTTTGGTATTTATACACTGCCATAAGGGTGTCATGAAATCACATTTTCAAACAAGTATTGTTTTCATAGCTCTTGAGTAATTTTGGCATCAGTTTGAATTTTGATGACAAAAGCCCTGTGGCTCGCTGGAAAAGTGACAGGGCCATTCTTTGTGTCAACTCGATATCTCAGATGCCCACAGGAAAACACAAGACGAGGCCATTACAGCCAATAATGGTATTATAAATGTTAGCAATAATAATAATAATATTGTGTATTTTAAAAATGGTAATTATTCGGAAAAGAAAGGCTTATGTATTCTTCATTAACTTGAACGCAGATTGTTGAATGTAGCAGACAAGAAGCCCGCATTGTGTGACAGGAAAATGAGGGTGTGCTCTCCGACAATAGGCCAGTGTGGACGAGGATGGCCAGCATGGATCGTTCTGATTGGTCGAGGAAATGAAGGGTCAGGGTTGAGGACAAGCCTCGGCTACACAATAGGGCGGAATGTCTTCCGAGCATTGTCCTAACGAGACTGTGTGATGAGACCTGTGCCTACCAAGGCCCCTGGGATTATTCCCAGCTCTGTCAAAGACCCGGTGTGGTAAATTTGTCCACACCACGAGATATATTTTTAGACATAATGTATGTAATAATGCAGTAAGAATGTAATGACAAAATATACCTGTTTGTATGACAACAAAAGCCAGCGTGTGGACTGGCTTTTGGTTTCGATGACCAAATAAATATTTACCCCACACTGTCTCCGCACTGTGGTTATGTGCTTTGTAACTAACACACATTGAGCCATGTATTGTTAAGGAGTAATGAAGAGTCTGTAAACCAGTCATGGTGTTTCCTTTCAACGTTTGTCCTCTTTTGTATTGTGAGCCTCCAGTGTAGCAAATCATTTCATATTGTCATAGTAGCACCATGGATTTTTTCTTTTCCTTTTTTTAAACAGTCTCCTCTTTCTCTATACGAAAAAAAAATAACGTTATGAAATTCGATACGAGTGGAGAACATGCACAGGCCTTTTAAATCTCATCACGGTGAAATACGGGTTAATGACAGAATAATGAGAGACCGGATAAAGATCAGACAATGTGATTTGTTCGACATGCAAAAGCACTTTAAGTCTGGACGGCGAGCACCTGCAGACGGCCATCTGTGTTTTCTGGCCAGCTGCAATCTTTAAATCAGAGGAACTACCCACTGGGGAGAAACTGGGGGAGTTGCGAGAACCATGCAACCCCTCCCTGTTCAATATGCCCTTCCATAGCCCTTTGACTATAACCTACACGTTTGAACATACAGTAGGTTGCTGGTGCTTCGTTGTGTTGCTCATAGTGCTCAATAAAACGCACTATGTGCTGACGTCACTGTGGGTGGGCGAAGCAATTGGGCATGGTGCCCTCTCGATCCTTTATCATCATGACTAAGAAGACTTGCAGTGGGCACCTTTTGGGGTAGAGGCTCAGGGTTTTTTTTGGTGGTGTCAGTGCCAGTGCAGGTGGCAGTGAGTTACACCCATGCAGTCAGCCAAGATACCCTGCCGGCATGAATGGCCTTTTATAGGACGTGATGACTCTGATGCCTGAGGTGACTCAGTCTTCACCCACCAGCTGCTGGCTGGTAGCTCGGGTTGTGCAAAATAAAATGTGGAGATTCTGATGACCAACCACAGAGAGACTTACTGCCCTCCTGAGGCTAATGGCCATCATGTCATTTTGCACTTAACAATTTCACTTGCTAACGTCCTCATAATTTCTTCCTCGACATGTTTTTTTTAAAAATATATTACAAAGTGATGTCGAGATATCCTTAAATCCTTATGGGCTATTGGTTACTGATAAAATATTTTATATCAAATAGGTTAGCATACTATATCCTCAACACAGATCATACTTAGAATGTCCATAGACAATCAGCTACCAAAAAAGAAACAAGATTTTGATCTTTTTTTTTAAAGCTCTGAAACACATATTGTTTATCAAATTATTAAACTCAACAAACGCAAACACGAGAGATTACAGTAACACAAACACCTGAACACAGAGATGCAGGTAAAAGTAACACTAGTCTTAGAGTTAAATGTGTGTGTAAGTGTAAGTGTATGTGTAAGTGTGTAAGGATGTTTTTTGTTTTTGTAGTGTACGAGTCTCATGATCCTAAAAAGTCCTGATTTTCCACACCCAGGACTTGACACATTCAGAGAACTTGCAAACTTGAAAACACTATATAAAAGGGGCAAGGAGGGGTCACTGCTGGTCCCAAGATGAGGATGAAGATGAGGATGAGGAGTGGTGACTGGTGTTGTAGAGGGAGGATTGGCTGGGCTGGGACAGCTCTGGTCTAGTAGGGCCGGTCCCTGCGCTCGTGACGATGGTCCGCCCTGAGGGCACACCACACCACAAACAATCACTCAGGTTATCATCACATCACACATCCGCATGCTTACATCTTCACTGCACACAGCTAATTCTACTGAAAAGACTGAGACAAAATAAACACTGGCATAGTGTTAAAACCGACTCTCTCTCAGAGTTGATTTAACAGTGTTAATTTAACATTTAACTCCTTTACAGTTAAATCAACTTTTTGCAACGTAATTTCAACTCTTAATCTTACACTTGCACACCACAAACAATCACTCGGGTTATCATCACACATCCGCACTGTCACATCTTCACTGCACACAGCAAAGTCTACAGTGTTAAATCAACTCTGAGAGAGAGAGAGAGTCAGTTTTAACACTACGCCAGTGTTTATTTTGTCTCAATCTTTGTAGTGTTAATTTAACACTGCTCCCGTACATATTTAACTCCTTTACAGTTAAATCAACGTTTTGCAGTGTAATTTTAACTCTTAACCTTACACTTATACTCTTTAACACTTTTGCTGAACACTGGAAAATTAACTCTAAGAATGTTGCTGTGTACCTAGAGGCAGACATCACAGGTTCAGATGGTACAAGTCCTTCATAGTTCTTCCAGCCTATTTACTGAGCCAGCTCAACCTAACACAACTCTTTAGACAGGTAGGTGAGCTAATTAATGAAATCACCTGTGATGAGAGCACAGACAGAACGAACGCATGGCAGGACTTTTACTTTCTCAAGCCGGTTTGTCCACCTCTTGGTAGTACCATAGTAACTGGAGCTGCCAGACATACACTGCCCTTCAAAGGTTTGGGGTCACTTAGAAAGTTTTTTTCAGTGAAGATAACTTTAAACTAATCACAAATACACATTCTATACATTGCTAATGTGGTAAATGACTATTCTACCTGCAATTGGTGCAATATTTACATGAGTTGTACATTGTACACATGGTGGTAAATAAAAGTGTGACTTTTCACGGAAAACACAAAATTGTCTGGGTGACCCCAAACTTTTGAACGGTAGTGTACATATCTTAATGACCACCATCACCACGGTGGTCTTTAGATTACAGGTAGGAAAAAGGCTGCCCACCTTCCGTCCATTTTGCCGGGCCCCCCAAAGCCTCCGCGGTCCCCTCCGCGCCCTCTGAATCCCCCACGGTCTCCTCCGCGACCACGGAAGCCCCCGCGATCGAAGCCACCCCTGCCCCCTCTGTCTCCTCCAAAACCTCCTCCTCCTCCACCTGCACCTCCTCCTCCCCCTCCTGTAAGCAGAACGACCGAGAAAAAAAGATGAGAGAATATAATAAATAGAAAAATCATAACTGGTATTATGATATGGTATTATTATGACTAGTAACTAATTTCCTTGTTTTGTTAGCTTATAAACTGTGTTATTGCACTATTACCAACTCTACTGGGCAGCTGATGTTTCACCTACAAGAGCCTCTACGGATGTAGCATTTTTTGTGTGCCTATGGATGCCTATGAAAGAAATCTCCCATTTGAAGTCCCATTCTTCTGCCACTCCATCTATGACCAACTTTACTGGACGGCTGATATTTTACCTACAACAGCTATTTCCTTGTCTTTGTTATCTAATAAACTGCGTTATTACACTGACCAACTCTACTGGACGGCTGATGTTTTACCTACAAGAGACAGTTGTGGCACAAGCAGGACACAAGCAGGAACTGTCAACGGCACCTGAACGACCTTTCCCTGTGCCATCAAGATGCAACAAATGCTGCCTTGTGTTTTTCCCTGCCAAACTGTTGAAGCACTTTGAGCTACATCTTGTATGGATTGTGCTATACAAATACAGTTTATTATTATTTTATTTTATTTTTTTGTGCCTATGGATGCCTATGAAAGAAATCTTCCCATTTGAAGTCCCACTCTTCTGCTACTCCATCCATCACCAACTTTACTAAACGGCTAATGTTTCACCTACAAGAGCCTCTACAGTTGTGGCATTTCTTTTTGTGCCTATGGATGCCTATGAAAGAAATCTTCCTGTTTGAAGTCCCACTCTTCTGCTACTCCATCCATCACTCTCTCACCTCCCAACGGGGACATCCCTCCAGCCCCGTCTGGTTTGGGGGCCTTGCACTGGTTGCACTCATTCCTCCAGGAGAAGTTCAGGTTCCCGCATGTCCTGCATCAACCATGACACGAGTGTTACAGTTATGTTGTTTTGTCTTTGTTGTTGTTTGTTTGTGTTTGTTGTTTCTGTGTATTGTTATGTTTTGTCATCATGTCTTATTGTCTATTGTTTATAAGATGTTTAATGTTCACTGTGGGCCTAAGGAGCGCTGCAATTTCTAAGTCTGTGTGTAACCTGTACATGTGGTTTTGGACAATAAAGCTGACTTTGACTTTGATAACCATTACCAATGGAGAGAGTGTTCCCTACCTCACTTGGACATGATTACATTAGATTAGACCAGAATGTCTGACATCTTTTGAAGGTGACTCTCTAAGAGGCACATACTGCCTGCCTGACTGAAGTATGTGTGTCTGTAGAGACCCTGCTCTGGGACAGTTACTAAGGCACATGCATCTCCTTGTGTGTATGAAGGTATTCTGCTTACTCTGTGTTCCTCTACACCTCTGTTAGCTTATGTCCTCCTTTTTGTAAGTCGCTTTACTCTGCTAAGTGTAATGTAATACAATGTAATGTAATGTAATGTGTAATGTATGTGTGATGTAATACAATGTAATGTAATGTGTAATGTATGTGTAATGTAATACAATGTAATGTAATGTAATGTATGTGTAATGTAATACAATGTAATGTAATACAATGTAATGTAATGTAAGAGGGTGGCGTAGCTGGCCACGGTACTCACGGATTAGAGCACTTCCAGTCCCCCGCTCTCTGCTGTCCTCCTCCTCCTCCGCCACCACCACCACCTGCTGCTCCTCCTCCGTTTCCATTGTTGCCTGGAAACCCGCCACCTCGGCCACCGCCAAAGCCACCCCGCCCCATGGGCCCTGCAGGACGGGAGGGTACACGTCAGACTGTGGTTGGGAGGGTAATATGGACCAACAGTATCATACTGTATAAGGATTGCAAATTCAGTTAATCATTCATTTATTCACACACAGCTCTAGCTACTATAGCAAGATCCAGAGAATTTTGGTACAACTTTTTAAAAAAGCTAAAAAGAAAGCAGAAGAGGTTCTGTGAAAGGTAAAACGAATGGACATACATGAACACACTCGAGAGTAACTCACCTCCTCTTCACACATACATCAACACACTCGAGAGTAACTCACCTCCTCTTCCTCCTCGACCCCCTCTCATGGCTGTTCCGCCTCCACGTCCAAACTCTGCCCGTCGGGTGGCGAAGGACACCTTAATGCGGTTCCCATTGAACTCCTTCCCTATTGAGATCGAGTTGGGAAACCTGGACATCAGACTACAATGCGGATGAATGCAACTGTAATGCAATGCTGAGGTAATAAGAGACCTGCCAACTAGCCAGCTAGCCACTATTCCGATCACACACGGCAGAGCAAACAAAGCCTTATCAATCACTATGACTGATGAGTGACTGACGTACCATCAAACCAATCAATGGCTGCCTTGGCTGAGGGCGGGTCATCGAAAGAGACAGTGGCTTCTCCTTTCAGCTTTCCTGTGTCACGGTCTGTGTAGAGGTTTATCATGGGCAAGCCTGTCTTTTTGTTGATCTGAGAGACAAGGTGGGACAGAAAGGGAGGTGAAGATTAACAACAATTTTAGTTAAGCACATGTCTACTAATGCTTAGAGTAGCAATGTTGTTATATAAAAACAACAATTATTATTCTTAGAAACTGGGCTTCAGAAAACGACCATTTCCCAAAAACGGGCAGTTTTAGTGACAGCACTTGCAAGCAGTACCAGAGGTAAAAAAAATCTATGACAAAATGGTAAAACGCTTTTATAACAAACACCCCACCCCACTTTACAACAGTTCTCGAAGACAGAGACCTGCCACTGAGAAGAGCACTGCCCAGTCCCAGTAAGATCAGGCACTGTGTACCTTGATGATGCCAATTTGCTTGAAGTAGTCAGCCACCGTTTCCACGGTGTAGGTGTCACCCAGACCCTGAACAAAGATGGTGTTGTTGTCAGAGTTATCCTGGTCTTGCACTTAAAGAGAGAAAAAGAGAGAGACAGAGAGAAAAGGTAAATAATTACCAAGGCAAACTCAAAACCAACCCATACCCCAACAACACAGTTTTAACATAAACATGATTTATTAAAGGAGAGGTTTGGTGTAAATCGATCCATAGTGCTGTTGGTAGGAAAAATAACGAGAAAATTTGATGCAGCATAGACGGGTAACAAACGGGTAGCAAACACTAACTGAAAGGGGCATAGGGAAATACAACTCAAAGTTAATTTCTATGCTCCAGTTAGTGTTAGCTATTAGCTCATTATTCGGTCATTATTCAGCTGCATCAAATATTCTTGTTGTTCTTCCTACCAACAGTACTCAGTGACCTCGAACAACATGACTATGGTTTGATTCACACCAAACCTCCTTTTATAGTCTCAGCACCTGCTGGCAGTCTATAGGAGCATCTGTGAGACTATCCAAATAAAGTGTGACCCAGAAACAGGCCAAATGTTCTCGCGCATGGGCTAGAAAACTTAACAGAAAACATCTGAGGAGACAACTACTGGTCTTTTGGTGACCTGCTTACTGGGATATCAAAATGCAAACGCCAACAGGCAACTTACTTGAGCTGGGCCCTCCAGGTCCTTGGGGTCTCGGGCCTAACAAGAGAAGAGGAGGAACATCTTTCAGTTGCAAGACACAAATGAGAGAACACACACACACACACACACACAATACACAACCCAATTCTTAAACCCTCAAACAGCATATCCCTCACTTTTGAGCATGCCTTGCATATTTTTTCCTGGAAACTGTGGTATGGGTTTTGCCTTTTAGACCACAGGTCTGAATGCAGTCCACCCAATCCCCTTTGGCTTCGCTGTTTTTCATACAGACTCCAACACATAACGCAACCCACGACCTCACACACACTGATAAAATGTATGCACACATCCATACAAGCACATAGTAGATGGAAAAAATGCGGAATCGTAACAGGTCTTGGTACTTCTGGACACATTTTTTTGGTTTAGCATCACATTCCCTTCAGGTATCTATTGCATGTGTTATTGCTATACAATATATTCTTTTTTTTTCATTTCTTTGCACAGTTGCATGGTTTTGCTACAGTTGAAGAATGAAACATTCAGAACACACCACGTCCTTGTTGTGTTTGAAGGCCACGATACCAGTTTGCGTACAGATTTTTCATATATGTAGTCAGAAGACACCCATGCCTTGCACTGCTTCACTGATCCCTTTTATACACTCCCAAAGAGTGATTGTATTGAAATTCTGCCAACAGCACATCATATTTAAAAAAAAAGAAAGAAAGAAAGAAAAAAAAAAAAGTTAACAATCGGAGGACAAAGAATGTGGTGACGGACAACAATAAATCCTAATGAGGTTTCACCAGCTTGGTATCCTTGATGTTGCATGGAACATAACAGTGTAACCGCTCTGAACTTCGTCAACTCAAGAGGCTTCCAAACAGACTCAAACGAATCCTGAGATATTGTCCATGAGAGTTTATCTTGCCTCTTGTTTCACACTTTGGCAAGATGCTCTGAACTGTCTTTTGACACTTAAACACAGCACCTTTGACAGATTCACATTTCTGGTCACCAGAGACTTTTTGAAGGAAAAAAAAAATCTTAACTGTGGACCTCTGGATGTTGCTCCTCAAGGATTTACAAAGCTGCCTTGCAGGCTATATTCGGGAGTGGCAGTGTGTTTGGTGGGAACACTCAGGAATTCAGCTTTGCTTTGCATACACACTGAACTAGGTGCATATGTGATGAATGCCTTTCCCATGCATCACACGTTACACCCACCAGGGTTTGAATTTGGGTACTTGCAGGTTCTTCAATGTGTCAACCTTCAACCTCTAGAGAATGTGAATTCCAAAGTCACAGGTTTGATGTGAAGACAGTACACATACACCAATGAGAGTGTATTTCTGGAGTGTGGTATAGACGGCACTGAAAAACATGGTGACTATCATTTATGGATAACAGATACAAAGTGCTGTAGGTGCAACTGAATATGATAGAGAATTTCTACCAGCATCCTGATTGAAGCACACGTCAACCAGCTATTCCGACGTTCATGTGTATTAAGGACAAGTCTTACCAAGGGCACAGAGCAGTACATTTTTCCATACATGTTTGAAATTATATCCAAGGCTTAAAAAATAAAATAAAATAAATGAATAAAAATAAATAAATAGTGTTGTGTTCCAATGACAAAATATGACAACATTCCTCAACGTCCACAGCTAGCTTCTTTAGTTTTTTTTTTGTTTTAGTTTCAGGTGTTCACATGATCAACCAGTGGACCAGTGTTTCATGCAGGTCACAGCCATGACGGAGATCAAATCAGATACATTTCAAAGCTTATTTCACCGAGAAGACCAAACCAGGTGGTGAAACCAAACACTGTAAACATGTCCAGGGCTGGTTTTTATCATGTCTTGTTTTTGGCATTGTGCCGAAGAGAATATCCTGACGTGGAAACCTATCGCAGAGATTTCTGTTCCAACACCTACTGAGACTTTTTTCCCGCTTAGTCTTTAAATTTCTCCACTCAAACAGTCAATCTCAAAGTGGCAATCCAATATGTGAGTCAAATACTGAATCAAACATGACCGATATGAAAAACAGGCTTGCGAGCTTGATATAACTTACCATGACAACTCCACTTAGGGCTACGGAAAACCACACATTGGCAATTAGTCTAGTGGTAAGCGAACCAAACAAGTGGGAAGCCTCATTGGTATATACACAATTCAATGGCTAAGACTTGATCTTCT
Source organism: Setipinna tenuifilis (assembly GCA_030347295.1). NCBI lineage: Eukaryota > Metazoa > Chordata > Actinopteri > Clupeiformes > Engraulidae > Setipinna > Setipinna tenuifilis. The sequence goes on from CM059266.1 coordinate 7,180,281, forward strand.
ATTGTTATTTCCATTGTACACAGTGGTATCAAGCTGTCCCCATGCTTAAAAGGTTCATAAAAAGCCCAGGACCATTCACATACACCTAGGCTAGGACACACACATCTTGTGTACAATCACAACCACAGCACGCGCATAAAGTAAACCCAGGAGTTGATTTAGAGATTGGTATTCGGCCTATCTATATTTTGTGCACAACCATACACACAGCATATCTGACTGTAGGCAATGTCAACTGACGCTCTTCACATACAGTACCCACGTTGGCTTTTAGTCAGTAGTACGAAAAACATTGACCGACTAGTCGATTTCCCCACTCTTAAGCAGAGCAACCTCCCTATTTTTTTGGGAAAGACATGCTGGAGAAAGCCCTCCTGTAAATCCCTTTGTAGAGTCTCATTTAAAGAGTTTGTCACTTACCACCAAACTTATTGAATCCTCCTCGATCGCCCGTTCTGATGGAGAGGGAGAGAGAAGCAAGACGATTGGGCCTCTGGTGAGTGTGGGCCCAAGCCCGAGCCCGAGCCCGACCTCCCCTGCTCCCCCCTCAATGTCGCTTTGGGGGACCAGGAACACCCTTTGTTTACTCCATTTCTACCCCTCTTTCTTTTTTTTCTCCTTCTTTCTTTGCTTTCTTTACTCGCCTGCTCCTTTCCAACCCTTGGGTGAATCTTCCAAATGTGTCTAACCCCTGTATTTGCAGTGGCAACAGATTGACACCTTTTTGTTACAGCTTGTCCTAGTGAAGAGATGTCTGAAAGTTGCCTTCAGACTCCTATAGACAGAGACTCTTAGGCCTTTCTTATGTTTGTGGTGAGATTCCTTATCATTATACCACGTTCACTGTGTCACCACTCAATGACACAATGTCAATTTACCAGCATCTATCATCATTTCAGTTATTTGAACCCTTGCCCTTTCCACTTTCATGCGGCAATGTTATCTGTTGATTCTGAAGTGTCTGGGTTGTTAACTTCTGCCACAACTCCACGTCCAGTCCCATTTTTTCGAGGTTTTTCTTCTTTTACCATGCATCTTTGGAGCCCCCTACCCAGTAATACCCTGACTACCCTGCCGCAGCCCAGCCTAAAGATTTGGTCAGCCCCCTTTTGTGCCCTGTCCCTCTCACACTTACTGCCTAGCCAACCACAACCACACGCCCTGGCGGACGTGAGACCCTAGGAGGAGATTGGTAGAGTGATTAAAACATTCATCACACATGGCTGTTATGTTACCCTGCAGGAGGGAGGGAGGAGAGGATAAGGGAGTAAAGGACCAGCAGAATAGTGAGCCAGTGCCACCAATGCTTATGGGTTACAACCAGCGAATGGGTTAGCATCTAGGTCATTCTTAATTTAGTACAGTTACCACCATTTAGATCTACAGAACAGCTCTTTGCTTTTGTGCAGTGATATATTACACACATTTGAGATCAATGATATGTCTATTAACGTTTTACCTCTGACTTTAGTGCTGTAGCAAAAGCCTGTGGCAGTATTTTTTTTAACACAGGTTTGAAGACAAACAGAGAAAGAATATACTGAAATGTTACTCGTACGTAAATGTCACATAAGGATTCTCCAATGTGTAAATAACACAGTTTGGCTGATTTCGTGAGCACCTTGGCTGATGTGTTGTTAAAGAAGGTTCCTACTGTACTCCCATAGCACATAGGTAGGTCGGCTACCTTCTGAGAGGAAATGGCTACCTTCTTGGCTGTATTTCACTTTAGATCTTTTTTTGTCAGCATTGCTCACACATGTAACACACCATCATGCTGAAGCAACACATAAATTCACGTTTTTTTCAAGTCATGGTCAGACATCTCAGTTCAGAGTTCAATGCTGCGATCAATGCTGAAAGGCCCCCCGTGAGGTACCACATGGTTCAGTTTAGGGCCCTAGTGATTGATACATCCTTAGCCCCATCTCAACCCCCCCTTATGCACTTTTTGACAACTCCCTTACGCGGACTGTCAACACAAGCTTATGGTCGCAGATACCTTCATCATCCACTGTGCTGATGCTAAAGAGATAAAAGATCTGCCATAACTTTTTTGTGCTTTGTGTTGAGGTTGAGGCGTGCGAGTCAGTTTGAGTTATTCGAAAGACATAAATGACTGGATCGTAAAAAGGTGTGGTGGAGACATAGCAAATCCAAGATGCATTATTTCATCCGTGTTACCTCAGTTTCTTTCCAGAACAAATTGACCCTGTAGTGTTTAGACCTCATGGAACTCTTGATCAGTTGAAGTCAGAATCACTCCAAATAGCAAGAAGGCTCTGGGTAGCAAGCCTTTTTTTTAGAAACAATTCATTTTTCCCCCAGTCCATGTTACTTTCTTTTAAATACACAACATATGAAAGATTCCATGTTTACAACTTTACGCAACCATTTGTTGGTCATTTTACCACCATATGAAGATCCAGCCAGTGTGCATCCATTAGGCTGCCTTATTGAACCAGAACTTAGAATATTCACACATACCATTTCTCAAGCACATTAGTTTTTGAGAAGGCTGGGCAGTTAGAAATAAGCATTTTAGGGTTTCCTATACTGTTAAAACTCCTGGACATTGTACCCTCCCAACACTGGAGTATTGCACATAACTTCATGTGACTTTGACATGAGAGGTCTGTGGGATTGTGCTTACCCTAAGCCTCCAGGTCCTCCTCTGGGTCCCCCGCGACCCCCCCGATCAAATCCCCCATCTCCTCCACGGCCTCCAAAGCCCCGGCCCGCCCCGCGGCCTCGGCCACCAAACCCGCTGTCGGAGCTCCGGTAGCCTCCTGACCCACTGTCGCTGTTGGGTGAGTCTGGACCATAGCCTAAACATGGCAAATATCAAGAACAGAAGGGCTTCGATTTGTTTTCCCCTTTCAAATCCGCAAGTTTGTACCATATTTGTTCTGGAGACAACAACGTTTTATGAGAGAAGCACTGAGTAGGCCGAGAATGAAATGGACAGAATGTCCAGCCAAATGAATGAGTGATAAGACACAACAAAAAAAAGGAAAATAAACATATGTATAAGCATGTACCTCCTCCCTGTCCATAGGGGCTCTGCTGTCCATAACTCTGCGGTGGGGGTGAGCTGTAGTTTGGTGGTTGGCTGTAAGGGGAGCTGCCGTGCTGTGACTGGTGTGGTCCCCCACTGCCCCCATAGCTTCCAGCCTGCCCTCCGCTACCTCCACCGTAGCCCCCGCCGGGGCCACCACTGCCCCCGCTGTAGCCTCCACTCTGGGGCCCGCTGCTACCATAGCTGCCTCCTGAAGGCCCACCGCCACCATAGGCACCACCCTGACCCCCACTGCCACTGCCGAACCCTCCACTCTGCCCAGCGCTGCTCCCGTAGCCTCCACTCTGGGATCCATAGCCAGATGACTGGGAGCCGCTCCCGTAGCTGAAGAGAGGGAAATGTATACATTATGTACGTATAAGCAGTAAACCATAGGACTAAACACAAAAAAATAACCCTGCTGTTTATAATAATGCACAATTCAAAATTAGTTTCTCAAAAAGAGTCTGCCGTAAGGACTGAAAGACAATCTCAATGTCCTAAATTGCTGCTAGGGAAACCCCTGCTGTTCATAATAATGCACAATTCATAACTAGTTTCCCAAAAACAGTCTGCCATAAAGACTGAAAGACAATCCTAATATCTTAAATTACTAAATGGGAAACCCCTGTTCTCCTCACATGACCTTTTCCCCAGTGCTGACCTGGGAGCAGAGGGGGGAGGAGCAGACTGCTGCTGCCCATAGCTGGAGTACGGGGACTGCTGGGAGTAGCCACTTTGGGAAGGCTGGCTACCGTACGACTGACTGGACTGATTATAGCCCTGGGAAGGAGGTGGAGAGCCATATCCACCTGTGGGGATGAAGATAGAAGCGATGGTTACAAGCAGCCCTAGGGCATATTTTACATTACATTACAGGACAAATATTACATTACAAAGCATCTGCCAAATGCAATGTAATGTAATGTAACGTAACAATTGGATTGTATGCACACAAACATGCCAGCAGACATGATACAGGTACCTGATTGAGACTGCCCGTAGCTTGAGCTGTAGCCACCCTGGTTGTAGGAGGCGGAGGACTGCTCAGGGCTCTGGCCATAGCCTCCATAGGGTTGCTGACCGTAGCTCTGACCCTGGGGCTGGCTATAGCCACTACCCGACTGCCCTCCACCATAAGCGCCATATCTGTTGACCCAAGACAGCACATAGCCTAATTATAAACCGCATGGTGGATTACCATCACATTACATTCGGTTTCGAAAAGAGTATGCTCTACTGCTATTACCATGTAGTAATAGTAGTGGGGAAATTGTCAGGTTAATAGGCCCAACTTTTTCAGTTTAAGTTAGCTGTAACAGGTTTTCATCAAAACTAAAGCCTAGCATAGAATAGCCTCTTACCCATGGGATGGACTCTGGGAGTAATCTGGGAGGGAAAAAAATACCACTTAGACTTAACAATGTTTTACCAAGACCAACTGAATACATTGTAATACATAGTTACACGGTGTTGTTAACGTCACATCGAAACAACTGGGGTGTTTTTCACTTGGTCATGGACTTGCTTTGCTGATTTGTAAGGCACATTCAGGGGGTGTAACGGTGGGTCATAATTTGCCTTAACTACACTGAAAGCCACTATATATTTCGTTGAATGCAGACTGTGAGTTAAGGGAAGAATTCATATTTGTCCACAAGCTGTTCGCTATGTGACAATCCGTTGCGGTTGCAACACCGTAAATCTACCCTGCTCCATAGCAACTAGCTAAACCATTGAGCTGGCTATCCTAATGTAGCTGCCAACATTACCCTATATAGTATTAAGCTAACATTATTGTTCGGCAACCGCTAATACAATTATTTGTAGTCATTTGAACTCGTAACCAGTTGCTGTCCTTGTAAAAGTATGACGTTTTAGAAGTCACAGAGATAAATGAAATGTAGGTCATGAAAGCGTAGCCTTGCCCACCCATAGATAGCTTACGAGACTAGCAAACAAAATGGTGGGATCCGACATGTTCTTGAGAATGACCTAATTCTTTACACTCAAACATTATTGCAGTGCACTGACTTTAAGCAACATCACACGGCCATTAACACAACGTATACTTTCATGCAGGCCTATGGTTATCACGTCCAATGAATATCCTGCTTTGCAAGACTTGATGCTAGTGAATGCTAGCTTACTACCCTATGCGGTCCTGGAGATCCAGCAATATCCACCACGGATAATGACAGAAGACAGCAACGCACTATAGATACGAATCTTTAATATTGCAATAGCACATACCGGTAACAGGTTCAGCTATATTTCACAATTAAGTTGTTCACGAACTTACCACTTGACGCCATACCCAAGTCTGCTGTCTTTTCGAGATGTCAACAGCAAATGTCTACATCAGCTTTAAGGCAACTGACAACACTGCGCCACCACCACAGCAGCGTAACGTGCGTAAGATTAGCAGAATCCCGGTTCAGCCCACCTCTGCATTTTCTGCTGAAAACCAACTGCCCTAATAACCTATAACCTCGCCAACCACAAAATGTATGCTATGAACTCAATTATTGAAACGCCAGTATATCTGGTCTCTGATTCAGACCATTTTCTGACATTTGTAACAGAGCCTTCATGCCTGGACGTGCACAGCATTGGTAAAATAATGTTCATAAACATTTAATGCTGATTTGTTCCTTTGTGTGTGTGTGTTTTTTTGACACAGCCAACATCTCCCTCCTTACTATTCTGAGAAGTACAGATGATGACAGTTGGCACCTCCCAAACCAATGTAGATCTGTGGCATGCCATCCTGAGTCCATGGAATTCACAGCAGTGACATTGAGCAGACAGCTGAAAAGAAATTGTGTAATTGTGTAATGGTGTACCCCTCCCCTCCCCTCTCCCCGGGCTTAAAAGTCTCTCACACACACACATACATAAACTCAGTGTTTGTCAGTACAGTACTGAGTACCTCTCCAACAATAAACAAAGGACACGCACAGCAGTGGGTACAATAGAACCATTTACTTAAAAAAAGCAAAACAAACAAACAAAAAACAAGAGATCGCAATGTGCAACAATATATGCTCTTATCACTAAGAATATGAACAGTGGACCATTGGAGGGAGACCTCTGATGCATGGCAAGTACGGGCAGACAGCCAGGGGCTTTCTGGATAGGCCTCATTTCTTGGAGAACTTCACTTGCTTGTGTTTTGGTGGTGCCCATTTCAGACACACTGTGTCCACTGCAAAGAAGCCGGAGAAAACAGTTACAGCAAGTAGAAGTATCTATTGTCAAGTAGAGCTAGATGTTGTTTAAAGCAAGCCAATACCATAGATGCATAGTTAAAAAAACAGTAGTTAAATAAGATATAGATTCTGAAGTGTACAACAACTGTTTTAGAAGCTCCAAGCCACACATCTATGCACTGCCATCTTGAAGTAGGGTCATAAGTGGGGAGTTCTATCACAGTATACACACATATACACACCTGTGATAGGGGGTTTCTTGTACTGAGCACTTTTTAGGTGCTCCTCCACCAGTTTAGGGGTGACACAGATGACATGCTGACCCTTCCAGTACTTGACCATATTCAGAGACTGTAGCGTGCTGATGATGTCACTCTGCGTGATGCTCGTCATCTGACTGCAAAACAGATATGTCAACAGGTTAGAATGGTATGTCTTCAACATATATTTGTGCTCCAGGCAACAGAACACAACAATAACTGGGTTTCCTTCAAGCTTATTACTGGGTTATTACTGGGTTTTCCTTCAAGCTTTTAGTTTGGATAAAAAATCCTGACTTCGAAACAATTAAAATTATTTTTTGCGGTCTAAAAACTGCCGTTAATGGGAATTTCATTAAGCCAAATAACTATTGACATGCATTACTGGTGTAAATAGGTTCAATAGAAACTAGTGAGTTTGCAGTGAGGTATGACAACTGTTCAAATGAATCCATATCAATAAACCTGACTACATAAAAATACTAGCACTTTAGGAATCCAAGCAGCTACATGAACTCTTTCACTTTCCATACGTAATACAAAACACACACATTCAACCTGCTTCAGCACATTCTTAGGTGATTATGCATGTGTCTATTTTTGTTTTAGTCTACCTGAGGTCTTTGATGGACAGCGTTCCCCTGAAGTCTCGTAAGATCTCCAGAAGGACCCAAGACCAGTAACTGCGGTAACTCAGCTTTCCCAGATCCGACAATGGCTTCTCCGGCGAGCCCACAGTGTTCTCAAGCTTTGACAGCTCATAACCTACAAGAGACGGAACATTTAGGGACCGATACAAAAACAGATGACGTTACATAATCAACTGTGGGAAACAAACAATTACAGCTTGTTTTGTGTAGTGCAAAATGTCTCACTACAGAATATTACAGCCAGACTGTAAGCATGCCACCCAGAGGCCAATTGCTGCCACTACTGGCTCTGACAAGGCTGAGTGAAACCCTTTCGTCCCAACTGGAAACACTGCAGTGAAACAAGCTGATCAGACAGGGCATGGAGGTGGACGCTCAAACTCACTGAATGCTATTAGGAATTTTCCGTATCCTCTGCGCTGGTAGGGAGGGAGTGTAAGGATGCAAGCTACATTATTGCCATCTGGTGACTCTTTCTCCTGCAAACAGAAAGTCAGACCATGAGCCATCATTTCATTTCACCAAAGTCATGTTACCGTCGTAAACTACAGTGTTACATTATTGACTAAGGCAGTCTGCTTGTTTATGTTCCTGCAGCACCACAGTCAGTGATTATGTGTAAATGTTTTTTAGACCTGTATCAATGTATTATGTAAGTAACTATCACAGTGTCATTGATGATAAACCACACGGGCAAGACTGTCACATGCTCTGTGCCCAATGGAGAAAGTCCTTAGATCCTCCACTCAGCCGTACCTTGGAGAAGTATCCCACTATGTGTGCCCCGTGTCTGTTGACTTCTGTCAGAATGTAAAAGATAAACGGCTCCACATCGAAGTATAATGTTTTATGGTCCAAGAATAGTTTGGCTAGCAGACACAGGTTCTGGCAGTAGATCTGCAAAAATGGAAGGAAATGAAAGACAAGTTATCAAGAGATCAGGATAAGCAAACATCAGGGTCTTATTTCATATGTAACTATTTATTTACACTACTATTGTTGGCAGGCTGAATGAACACTATCTGAATGAATGATGCAACTTGCAAATTTGATCTGCAAAAATCTTACATGCTTACTGCTCTACAGGGATGTTTAGCTGTGGTTTCATTTCAGTGTTTTTAAGCCATGTTTTGAGACAGTTGTGCTTTGGCATTGGTCACAGTTTATTTTGCTATGGGGCACTGCCAGACAGCTGCAAATTGCAGTACTATTTTACAGTACACACAGTCAATTTCTTACCTTATGGTCTCGACCATCCACCTCGTACACAGAGATGTTGTTCCTGCGATAGATTTCCTTTCCTGGGGGCTGACGCCACTGGCACTGAGTCTGTATGAAAGACAGTGAGTCACAGTGAGGTTGGGCAACAGAAAGGGGAACACCAAGTGGGAGGGGAAAAAAAACAATGCATGAGGTGGACATGTGACAATATTTGAGAAACAAGCCACCTTGGTAGATACAGCATGGAAGTGTGGCAAAGACTGTGGTCAGAGGTGCTCTTACCAGGTGGTACCGAAACGTCTTTTCGTACTTCATGTACTTCAGGCAGTACTCGCAGATCCACAGCTTGGGCTGCTTCCCATAATCCTCAGGGAACGGGGAGAAGTACCAGGCGTCAATCTCAAAGTTTCCTATCTGGATCTTATCCACGTACTTCACTTTGGTGATCTAGGTGAAAATCATTGAGAGAGTGTCAAGAGTGGGAACATTTTGAAGGGCCTTTACAGTGACTTGTTGAGAAAATGTGCAGTGCTGAAATAAAATGAAGTGGCTAGTCTGACTCTTACCGCCTCATGCTCCTTCTCAAGGGCTGCTGTGGTGGGGTCCATCTCTGCATATGTCTATGGGATATCACATATAACAGCACATTAAGGACATACACAAAACATACCAGAGTTAAGCGATACAACAGTTTTCCAGTTTTGGTCTGCAGTTTAGAGTGCCGCTGATAATGAAGACATGACATGATAATTAGTTTTACATAAACAGTCATCTGTCTGACAAAAATACCAAATACTGGCACAGAGACATCATACACTGCCTCTGAATGACTTATTCAACAACATCTTGGACACAGTGATAAAATACAGTAGTCATGACATCTGCCAGTGGTGTTGGTGCTTGGAGGGAAGAGAGGATATGGTTACCTTCTGCACATGGTTGATCTCGTCATGTTTGCGTTTCTGGTTGCGGGTGATCTTTCTCTCGGGCTGATCCCCGAGGTCTCCGCACTCCTCCACGCTCTTCCGCACCGCGTCCTTCACCGTCTTTGTCAGCGCCAGACGAGACTTGCCGACCCACTCGTCCAGCCTCCGGTTAACTGAGGAGGAGAGGGTAGAAATATAAACACAGTGACGGCCGAATGATGGCAGCGACACCAGTGGACAAAAAGAGGCACTCAGAGGTACATCTTTAGTCCTGGAGATGGTTTGTTTGATGAATTGTTGCTGGAGAGATGAGATGACTGTGATTGTTTCTATTCAGTTTGGGCAGATAATACTTACATCCAACATAGTGAACGTAGAACTCTTCTCTGCCTTCTTGTTCATTTAGTCTGGACTGGATGACCTCGGCAGAATCTTTTGGGGAGAAATCAGAAATAAACATGTTAAAAATGTGCAAGATTCTGTGGCCCATTACAGATAATGTATTAAAGGCAACTACAATATGGTTGTAATTGATACTTCACAGTATTAGTTCAAGCTTGCTGACAAACTCATGTATAATACAACTGGGTTGTAAAACTGAAATTAATTTGTAAACGAGACTGTTATTCTGCATGTCTGAGAGGATCGTAAATTCTGGGGGGAGGGGGACTTCACTAGGTATTCATCAATGTGTGTTTCTCCAAAATATTTATTTAGCTAGCCAATGAGGGGGTCAGAGATTAAGGGCAATGAGCACACCCTTGGCTTCCTGCAGCTGATTCAAGGCTGTGTATCTGGTGACAAACACGTCCACAGTAAGCCATATTTACAATATGCTTAGCTTGCGCATATTGCTTACTAGTAGGAAAACATGGTTATTTTAAAACGTTTTCCGAATCAGATACTGCTACAATAGCTCCAAGATAAGAGACATCACATACTGTATCAGGTATAACATATTTCATTATGCAGGAGCATGGAGACTTGTAAAATTAAAAAACAATGAAATGGCATGAATATCCTTAGACCACAATAAATACGTTAGCCAGAGGGGACCTAACTTGGTATAAGCCCCCCAAGGAGAAGCATCCTGGTGTACCCCAAGCTGATACAATAGTAACTGTACATTTACAGAATATCTCTTTATACACAGACAGTTGACGCATTTCTTCTTGTGATTTCAGTTGGTCTGATACTCACGCCATGTTTTGTCCGCGCGCTGACAAAGGTATGTCTCCCCAATTTCTACCCTAACCTCTTGCTCCCCCCTGCCGCCCAACACTGATCCATCGCCGGAGCGCGGTGTACTCGAGCCCCCGGCTTCCCTTTCTCTATCAGCGGCCTCTCCTTCGTCGTCCTCTCCACCGCTGCCGTTTGATGAACAAGTAGCACGATTTCCAGAATCCATATCTCCCCGATCAGATACAGAATGACTAGAGTCTAATTCCATATCCATTCGATCGTCGGGACCACAATTATCGTAAGCATTATCTCGAATTGAATGGCGCGCGTTTCCCAGCGTAACACCAACGCCAGAGCCCGACATCTTGGTCAAAGATTTTAAAATGGGCGGAGTCGTCGAGACTTCCACTGTAAACACATGCGTCACCCAGCGGAAAGACGCCAAATTGCATTGGCAGCGCTTTTATCCATGTTAACATAACATAGTTTACATAACCAACCAACATGTTCTCAGTGTACATTCCTTGTTAGACCATTATAAAGTTTCGCAGTTTGTACTGACACTTTCATTTTGGGACTCTGCATTCTGCATATAGGCTAACCCTTCTATTTGGTTTCTATTTTGTTCCCCATATGCATAGTAGACCTATATGCAAGTCATTGTCCTAATTTCAGGGTGTGAACCGAAATGTAATTTCAATACAATCCCACAGAGTTCCATTGAAATCAAATGACTTCGCCAACGTTGCCAGCAGGGGGCGATGAGATTACTTTCCCTCCCTTTTCGGGCTGTAATCCGGCACAAGATTGAATAAAATACGAGAATATAATGTGATTCCCCAACTGAGTGTGCTTGAGGCATAGACAGTAGAAGAAAGGTTTCAGGGCTTCTTTATGTTTCTGCTTCCTGGGACCATGGCTTCCTTGTCAGTGAAGGCATTTCAGCCAGTGGAGACTAAAAGCATCAAGATGGCCTTCTTGTCAAACTACACTGTCATTGGTCCTGGCTATGTGATGCCTTTATCACTGGCTTCATCATTATTGTTGAGATAAGGCACTGCCACATTTCAAAACACACACACACACACACACACACACACACACACACACACACACACACACACACACACACACACACACACACACACACACACCTGGCAGCACTTTATAATAACCATCGCCTATGAGTTGTACTAAAGTCACTGTTTTATTTTGTTGATGTTTTGTAATAAAAGTTTTGTAATAAAATGTTCTCTGTTGTATTTGCTTCTTTTTGTTCTTCCTATCATGTATTTATTGATGCATTACATACGATTTCGTAACTGTTTAAAAACATTATAAATATTGGTCCTTCCAGGTACAATTCATAGATGGCTTTTCAGCTATTAATTAATAATAACCGTTTATTATCTGATGGGAGTCAACAGATGCAAATTTATATAGCACACACTTCAAATATACAGTAAATGTTTGCATATTTCTTTAAGGTTCAGTTCAGCCTTAAATGCAGGTGTGTGTGTGTGTGTGTGTGTGTGTGTGTGTGTGTGTGTGTGTGTGTGTGTGTGTGTGTGTGTGTGTGTGTGTGTGTTTGTGCATGCATCTGTTGAGCCTCTAATACAGCAAGTGAACATCCTCATGAAGAAGGAGCGTTTGTGAGACTTCTGTCCAGAAGCTGACATGACAGAATCATCAGTAATGCATATTGAAGCAGTGCGCATTTCAATTATTCAAACACATTCAGATTCAGATTTTTAAAGATTTTATTCAGGAAAATTGAAGTCGGGATAGGGGCTGTGGGATGGGGAATAGGGGGAATGGGGGGGAATCATAAAAATAAAGCGTTAAGAAAAATAATTTTTCAAGATTCAGTTGAGCCTTGAATGCTATGTGTGTGTGTGTGTGTGTGTGTGTGTGTCTATGCATGCATGTGTGTGTGTGTGTGTGTGTGTGTGTGTGTGTGTGTGTGTGTGTGTGTGTGTGTGTGTGTGTGTGTGTGCATACATGTGTGTGTGTGTGTACACAAGTGCATTCCCATTGATGGGCTTTGGGAAATACTGGGGAAAATAACTGAAGATTCAGTTTCAGGAATCAAGATTCAACTGAGCCTGTAATACAGCAGGTGAACATCCTCATGAAGAAGGAGCGTTTGTGAGATTTCTGTCCAGAAGCTGACATGACAGGATCATCAGCTGTAGCCTGAGGGGCAGGTGTGTCTACACGCTGACCTGCAGAAGAGAGTGGACATGAGTCCACACTAAACAACAACCACTAAAGAAGCAACATCAACAACAAACAACAACAATAATACAAAAATAGCATAAAGATTTATGAAACCTACTTAAGTCCAAGTTGGTGGGAGACACTTTCTTGCTGCGTCTTCTTCGCATCTGATTGAAGACATTAAAAGACATCATTTTAAAAGCCTGTTATATGTATACATACATTCAGGTACTAACACAAGACATTATCGTTGTTGTCAAAACAAAGCATTAGTGCCACTATAATGACAAAAATGTTTAATTTACCTTTAAGCCGAATCTCTTTTTGGGCACTTTCTTGGCTGTTTGGCCATCTGCTGCTCCAGACACAGGCTCAGGGGAGGTCGAGGCACTTGGGGCTGGTGGGGCAGCAGTGACTTCTGGATCACACTGACGACTGAGTTCCTTTGCTAATGCTGTTAGCAAGATGTTATCAAAAGAGGCATCCTGTGTGTTTACTGCTCTCTGAAGGATGGTCTCAGGTCCAATTTCTCTCTGAAGGAACTTGTCCACAGTTTTGTAGACTGCCTGAATGTGTATGTTATGTGAATAATTCTGGAAGTCTGCAGATCCTGAGGCACCACTGAACTCCGACAAGAGTTTCTCAATCAAGTCCTGGCAAGAATGCATCATGTCAGGAGAGGTAGCCTGTTGGTCCTTCATTTTGGCCAAAAGTCGTAGCATCAGCACGGTTACCAAGCAACCATTGTCACCGCTGTCTGTGCCACCAGCAGGGCCAACAACGGAGGGACTTCCTGGGCTTTTCCTCAGCTCAGAGTCTCTGTCCCACACAGTCACCTCTCCATCAGTCGTACTGTCTGAGATCAAAGCAGTGAGTTCATCAAAAGTTTTAGAGCTAGATGGTCTGCTGGATGTACTCTGAAGATACTCATCAGCAATCTGGGCAACCTTAATCTGATCAGCGTTCAGCTCTGATTCTACATGGAGGATATCCATTACCTGGTGGACCATCACCCCAGTGAACAGACTTAACATGTTTTTAAGTGTCGGTGACTTTGACTCATAGCTCTCAGACCGGGTGCTTTGGTTCACAGGAGATGATGCTGTGGTTCTGACGCTGTCTGCTGCATCAGAGGGGGCAGAATCTGAGTATCTAAATTCTGAAAGGAACCTCTGGATCAATCCTGAGAACAGACCACTGAAGCGACCAGGGTGAGATTCAAGCTGATGTTGCTCACTCGGGGAAGATCCTTTCATTTCCTCTTTGTCAGGTGATGACATAGTCCTCGGTTCATCCTTGGCAGTAGGTGACCCTTCATTTTGGTCGGCATGTCTCTTCAGCTCTAAGTCAATCATGTCAATTACCTGGGAGGTCATCACCTGGGTGAAGAGATTTGCAACCTCGCTAAACCTGCAGGATGGTGATGTGGCGACCTGAAGAGGTGGGGAAGATTCTGCGGCCCCGTGAGGACTGATGTTAGCTGGCAATCTCTGAATCAGACTGGTGAGCAGACAGCTGCACTCGATTTTATCCAGTCCAAGCAGGGAGCTGGGATGTGAGCTGGAGGGAATGCTTTGTATTGCAGAGACAGGAATGTTGGATGAAGCCAATTGTTCGCGGGCATTCCATGCCACAAGGGGAAGCAAATATGGCTGAAGTAAATCCTTGATGGCCACCTCAGCGTAGGAACAGACCATCTGGGAGGCACTCACCGTCCGCTTAGGAGCTCTGTTTAGCAGAACATTAGAACCTGCCACAGCAACAGGAGTCGGGCCGCTGCCCTGCAGAACACCCTGAACCTGACCAACAAGGTTTTTGGCAATCTGGTCTATGTTTCCACTGGACAACAGGTTCTCCAGGATCCTCACAATGCAGGTTTGGTCATGGGATACTTCATATTGTGCCACCATAGCAGCTCCAGACACATTGGAGGCAGCGTCATTATGACCCAAACGTTCAGACACAGGGCGCTGAGCAGCTGACTCCTGGACATCACAGATTGCAGGTGCATGTTCCTGATGAGCATGCCATGCCATAGTCTTCTGCAATCTTGCCAGGGCTCCTTTCATCTTGAGCACCATTTGATTCACAGGTCTTTGAGGGATATCATGGGAAGAGGAGGCACTTTCGCTCTCAACATCATCATCCATGAGATCTCCATCTGTCACCAGTGACTCCGGGGATGTGACCATTGAAGATGGAGACCTTCGAAAAGATGTAAGTATGGAAAATGGTTACAATGTTCAGTCAATTCCATCCAAAATATTTAAGTTGATTTAAGGTCTGCCTGATAATAGACTTCCTTGTAAACAAATATTTAGGCCACATGATTAAGTTGGAAGAGAGAAGTCTATTTAACACTTTTTCCACAAGTGTTTGTATTATTTAGCACAAGTGTTTAATTAACAAACATTACTTTTGGTGTGTTTTCCCTGTCTGTATCTCATGTGGCACGTTTTTACAGTATTATACCTTTCAGTCAAGGTAACAGGTGTTGAGAATCTGCTTATAGATGTCTCAGCCTCCTTGGCCACACAGACGTATGCAGGCAAAATCAGCGTAATGGAGCTCAGACTCACGACCTTCAAGACGGCCTGGCAGAGCTCTGCAAACTGTGTCCTTGTCATCTGCGGACAATAAAGATATGTCATGTTTACTTCCAAAGGCAGATGTAATAATATCTTGATGCAAAGTGTCATTTGGAAAATTTGTACACAGGAGTATCGAATATGCTTACTCACAGGGGTATGTAACATGCTGCTGAATACCATCCACTCACTAGAAAACAAACAAACAAACAAATGACGTGTTTTATCAGACCTATGTGTATAAACATATATACTTATGTAAGTTATGTATGAATTTTAAGACATCTGGCTGACATGTTAGAAGCAGAACTTACTCGTGAGTGAGGTTTTGGATGTATCCCTGTAAAGGAGATGGGCAAATCTCCTGAGGTGAGCCTGAGCGAGACCCTGAGCTTGAGCCATCAGAGTGTCTCGACGAGCCAGGCTCATCCTGAGAAGGCTCGTTGGGACCTGAAAATATAACATCACAAAACATCTATGCTGGATATATGGTACGTTTCATACTTACATAAGTTTTAACTAAGATTAAACTTCATATATGCCACAAGAAAAAGAGTTTTTATACTTTTTAAAATATCACTGACCTTCCATGGTTTTAGCTGGGAATTTCTGGAGACATTCTCCGGAGGAAAATTACCCAATTAATTGTAGTTGGTAGTGTTTCCTTATTTGTAAAAAGACTGAGTTTTCCTATCAAAAATGCCAAGAGAACAAATGCGACCGTCTTTCAACCTAGACCACAACTTTTGTACAATCGAGTACAATACACACCTAATTGGTTACATCATAAAAGTAGATGATGTCATAAATCATAGTAATCCATAGCAACCAACGGTGAGATTCTTTTTTGTAAGCGCGGAAGAGAGCCCACATCTTGTAATATATTTTTCATTAGTAAACATTATGACGTTTTCGTGTGCGCGGAGGGAAAGATTGCACATGTTGGTTTATATTGGCAAATAAAATTAATTCGCATTTAACCTACTTGACTTCTATTTTGTAACTAAGTAGGAAAAGCTTTCGCGTCTGAAAAGTGTGTGCTTGCATGACAGAGTAGCCTATATTTGAAGTTTGTCGAGATGGTAGTTTTTCTTTTGATATGGGCCGAGCAGTGCGCATATTCGGGAGGAAAAATAGACCAGTCCGAGCTGAAATTCCGCTCCACGCCCACCAGGTGGAGCCACGCTGTAAGTTTTTAAACTCGAGCAACTGAAAGACTTCCTGATTATAATAGCGCAATAAATGTAGGTTTTTACTTACCCCGCTGTATTTGAAAAATACATAACTAAATAAATAAATAAACTGGAGTTTGAAATTTCCCCGTTGCCGAATTAGGATGTTTATTTATAAAACTATTAATTCAAAAGTCAGGTTCACATTTAGGCTGTCCTTATTTTAATTCTATTTCATAAATACCGACATATAATGTTAAATTATAAACAATGAATGTAATGGACTATAACTGAAATCTATGATTTTGACACTGTGCTACACAACTTGTGCTGTACAACTCATAGTGACCTGCTACAAGCTTCAAAGACCACACTGCGGAAAGGAAGTGATTTTGGCCTCATTCACGTAGCTCATTTAGTTCTTTAGAAACCACAGACAAATATTATTCTTCTTCTGACATCCTCCTTTTCCTGCCTGCAAATTTTTGAAAGCTTTAGGAGAAGCAGTTAGCCAAAGACACGTTTGTACATACACTCCGTTTATGACTCCGAATGATGCATGTCTGGACCATCCAAGTTAATGTTGAAGAAACTGTACAAGCATACAAGGTTACAATTAAGGACACAAGGATGGTTTATTGTCACATGCATAGACATACTGGGTAAAGTAAAACATAGGGTGAAATTGGTCATTGTTTGTCTAAAACTGTGCATGGGGAGGGGGGAGTAAAGTGCCTAGAATGCAGTTTGCGGATGACTACCTGATGAAGGGCAGAGGTAGAATGACAATGTATCTTAGAGATGAATGACATCCTTTGCAGGCCGAGGCCAGGACAGTAGCTGCCTTTACATTACCAGGCCAGGCCGGTATGGTGCTAGTATGCGTTTCATTATTATCAGATCAGATCAGAAAAGCCTTTATTGTCACTAGTCACAAGTACCAGCGAAATTGGCCCTCAACCCATCCAATATAGACACAAACATACATGAATATGACAAGGGGGTAGACAGGATGGGAAGACAGGGATGTAAAAGAAATACAGCATCACATGAGGAAAGGGGAGGAGAAAAAAAAACCAACCCCCAGAATATGCTCCTATAGGGAGCACAGTGTGAGAAGGGAAAAAACACCTCAGCAATAGAAGCACATAAATCAGCACACTTTACACCATCAGGGTAAGGAAGTATTTTTTTTTTAAATATTAGGCTATAAGAGTAAACGTGTGTGTTGCCTTTTGATGTGTTTTTGTACCATAGCTGGCCTGGCCTGGTAGTGCTTTAATGTTTTATTCTCAATGTTTTTCAGTGTTTTTTTTTTTAAGCCAAAGACCCGTTTGCTGATAGAGACACGGCATACTGTAGGCTAACTGGGCAGTGTTAAAAAGTACTTTGTGATAGTGTACAGAATACAAAGCCATTAAATCATAATTACTTGCAGATTTGTGTATTTGTGGAACAGTTTTGCTATACCTTTTAGAAAGTGGTGGTGGTGGTGGTGGTGGGGGGGGGGGTATTAGCAAACATTTTTGGGGTTCCCCCTTCAGTCACTCTGAGGACCCCCGTGAAAAATCTTCCAGGGGGTTAAGGGGGTAATGGAACCAGAGTCATGGGAACAAAGTCTGTAGGTGTTTGTGAGAAATCCCCCTGATGGACAGAAGAAGTGAGTTTTGTGTAAAGTGGAACAAGTGGGCTGTCCTACATAACCCTGTCCTCAGATAAAATCAGACTGTCATCCTGTAATGACCTTTTAGTCCCCTGCATTGCATCTACACACATCAGACGACTTGAAGATGAAGATCAACTGTTTTGTGGCTGTTACCCTCCTTGTTTTGGCATTCTGCTCTGAGGCACAAAGCCAGAGTGAGTTGCATTATTTTTCCTCCATGTTATTTAGAATATCTTTACTGTATAAAATATAATATAGTAATACAATATATTACAAAACCTACAGTATATATGATCGCTTTTAAATGTGGAACTATGGTGGTATCTTCAGGAATTCTGAAATCTCCACATCCAGATAATCCAGATAATCCATAGTAAATCGAATGTCATCTCTGTTAGCTTATGTCCTCCTTTTTGTAAATTGCTTTGGATAAAAGTGTCCGCTAAGCGTAATGTAATGTAATGTAATATAATGCAATGTAAAAATGTCCAGCTTTGTTTACTGAGTGTGTGTATGCATCTTACTTTGCACACTTTTTTGTTGTTGTTGTTGTTGTTTTTTTAAACAAATCCAAATTCTATTTTAGGTTTCACCTTACCAAACGAATGCTGTTTTGGCTATTCCACCAAACAAATTCCTGCTAATAAAATAAAAGACTATAAATTGACCCACCCCAACTGCCGTAAAAAGGCTGTGCTGTAAGTACTTCTTATATTGTATGTATCTTATATTACGCTTTTAATACATCCACATTAAAGTGTGTTTTTTACAGATTTTGTCCATGTTGACCTAATCTTACTCTTCTCTTGACTTCTTCACAGGCTCATCACTCTCAACAATAGCAAGGTGTGTGCCAATCCGCTGGACAAGCATACCAAGGACATTATGGACAAACTGGACAAGAAGACCTTGTTGGACACTTTGGCCAATTCACCCCCTCCAACCAATATCACCAGTGCGACCAATGCTTAATCCACTTGCACTAGTCTCTTGTGTGCACACCTCCTCTCTGAAATGTCAGTGAGCTCTCTGTGCCTAAAAATAGTTCTACTGAACATAACATAGTGTGATTTTGTTGCTTTTTACACAGAAGTATCTGTAATTCCATTTTAGCAATATGCTATTCAGATTTGATTTAGCAAAAAAATGACTTCGCTGCATGTCTTTGTCTGTGCCTCAAAAGGCCTACAGTTATAAGAATAAAAGTTTAATTAGGTTCCTTTGCACAAAGATCTGTAACTATTGTATGTCTGCAATATCAATTTTTTTCAATAAAAAAATCTTTGCTCCATATCTTTGTCTTAGCCCTTGACTGAAATGGTTCCTATAGCAGTTCACACTTATGTGAGCACCAAAGATAGAGTACACACCGAGTGCAGATAACATCTCACACACGAACACTGAAGCAGAAGCAGTAACAGGTAGCAGAACGCAGAAGCAGTAACAGATAGCATCAAAACAACACTTCCTGTCAGAGGAGCATCTTGCTACTCATTTGTCTTGGGTGCTGGTTTGTGGTTATATCTATGCCCTCTGAGACAAGGCACGCCAAATAGATCCCTTTCAAATGAATCAGAGCTTATGAAGACCAACTGTATAGCTGTGATTTTATAATTCATGTGAAAAGTATGCAAATCATGTGAAAATTGATAGGAAGGGTATACAACCCCACTCCAAACTGTAGTAGTTTTGTGAGCAGGTTCAAGTCAAAGCACTGATAACACCCAGAGATAGCTGTCAGCATACTGGCGTTAAGGAGTACAACCGCACTTACACAATGCCAAGATAATGCAGAAGAAGCATGTGAACAAGCAGAAGCAAGATCAAAATCATGGTGTGAAAAACTGTGGGTCCCACTGATGTAATGTTTACTTCCGGACACGTTAATGTTTTTGCACTAGTGACCGTTGGTGTGAATGGACGCGACCCTGCCTACTCTTGGCTGGACAAATGCTGAAGTAGGTTACACCCCCCCCCCCCACACACACACACACCCCCGTAATTCACAGCATGTGTAATCAACGTTTGACTTTGGAATGTTGCCTTCCTTCTGCAATTTGTATTTAGAAAAGTGCATATGTTGTGTATGTAGTTTTGTCAGTGTGTGTTTGCATATGTGTGTTTTGTGTGTGTGTGTGTGGAGGGGGGTTTAGCTATGTAGGTGTATTTGTTCACTGCAACACGGTGCTATGTCAAGATTAGAGCCCCCCACGCCTGTGTTTGCTCATCTACGTGTATGTATATCAGATCAGTGGCTTCCTGCTTATGCCCTACATAACTAACTGCAGAAACTAAACAGAAACTCAACCTGCATTCTGCCCACGCCATCACAATACTTATTCTCTTTTAAATCAGTTAAGAATACTGATTTACATTTGTGTAATAAGTTCCAAAAAACACAGTACAGTCTTTGGAAAACTGAAGGGAAGAGAAACAAAAACATAGGAGAGATGTTTTTTAAAAAGAATAAAAGGTGTAAAACCCTTAGGTCCAGGTGTTTCTTGAATACAGGATGTAGAAATCCTGAGGAAACAGGATAGTTTGTAAGTCTCCTGTTCACATGTACACTTGGCAGGACCAGTGACATCAGAAGGTCTATAAAAAGGAAGTGTCTCTGAATGATGAACAATTACAGAAAAAAAAAATCGACATCACTGTTAAGATGAAAAATGCCTCTCCTACAACCACTACTAATGTAACTGGAAGAGAATCATATATTGGAATGAGAGATGCTGACCTGGTATTGAAAGCAAGTCAAAAGACTTGGCAAACATACGGAAGACTTCTGGAGGTAGGAGTTAATGCTTTTGTAGCTGAAAAAAAAACAAACAACACAAAATGGTGATGTTGTTGTGATGGTGAGAGCATTGGCTATCAATTGCTACAATCAATTGCTGGTCTGCCAGTGAGCCAGTGAGCAACTAACGACTCTCCACCGCAACTAACATCCCCATCATCCAGGGTATTTGATGTGACCAACCTTTCCAACCAAATGATGGCCTCTTTAGATTACGCACATGAATCATTCTGAGCTGGAGAGACACGGTCTTTGAAAAAAGTAACCACTTGTAAGAAGTCTGAGGCGTGCAGAATATTGTGGTCAGCTGATAAAGATAACGCTGATTGTGACTGTTTCCTGTAGATGTACTTCAATTTCCTGGGTTTCTCATGGCATAGATACAAAGATTGCATTTATTACAGTGTTTGTTGACTTTCTGGAATAAAATAATGCAAGTGTTATGCTGTGCTGAGTTTTAAAAAGGTGCTTTTATCAATTTCTCCAAACTCAACTTGACTATTGACAGAGCAAAATGTATCATGTTTAGGCAATCACTTGAGTTTGCCAGAAGATGGCAACCTTTGAATATAAAGACCTCTAAGCACACCAAATGTACGTGTGTGTGTGTGTGTGTGTGTGTGTGTGTGTGTGTGTGTGTGTGTGTGTGTGTGTGTGTGTGTGTGTGTGTGTGTGAGTGTGTGTGTGTGTGAGTGAATTATGTTCTTTGCGCTTGTGTTTTATATTAATGCTGTATCTTGAATAGGGCACATGGACATATGAACATACTGAAAACCAATACATCGTGATCTGAATGACACATTATGCACCAGAGTACTGAGGTCCACTATTTGAAAGGTTAGTACAGGTAGGGAGATCTACACCAACTGACTACACACAGTGACCCACCTTTATGCAATATGGCTTGGATGTAATAAGATTTAATGTCATCTGTGTCTTACTGTAAAAGTCACCTATAAAACAAGAAGAACCATGACAAAAAAAAAAAAAGACGTCGGCTAAAAAAACAAAAACCTTTTCCTCAAGCATTGTTTCCACGGATAGAGACACAGCAAGCGAGAACAACTCTAACTCAAACATGACAGTGATTCTGCTGTGCTGTGCTTCTTGTCATCTCCGCTGAGAGGCACAGGGAAACTCCCTTTTGTCCTCCATCAGTTTCTGTCCAATCAGCAGTATGTACCTCCACCCCCCCAACCCCCCCTTCCTCAGAATCAGGTATGGATCCAAAGCAGCATGGCCAAGCCTCTCCTGCCAAGCCTTTGTTACCGGCGTCCCAATGCTCTCAGCCTGTTGTCTATACTATTGACACGAGCAACATGAGATTTTCCCATGCAATTAAGAATAAAAGCCCTTGTTCATCCCTCGCATCCTCACAATGCATTCTGTTGTCGCCGATCCCCGACTGTTTGACGCGAGCTTGCCAAGAGCTGAAAACTTTTACTTGATCTGAAGGAAACTTGTCGCAATGTCCACAGGCAGTTGTAAAATCTGTGAGACACACACACACACATGCACACACATACACACAAACACACACACACACACACACACACACACACACACACACACACACACACACACACACACACACACACTCATGAAATGCCCTGGAAATGTGTGCAAATGCTTCTCAGTGTAACTGTGCGCAGAAGGAAATGGTGGACATGGGCTGGGCCAACCATGTATGGACTGTGTGCATTGGAGAACAGTTCTAATGCCTCATGTCAGGCCCAGTGGCAGTTGCCTTTGACGGCCAGCTGGGGGCACACTTCTCCCACAGAATCGGCAGAAAGTAGCAGATAATTGCTTTTTTTTTCTTTCTTTTTTTTTTCTAGTGCAGGTTATTTCATTTTAAAATTACAGTGTGTGAGATTATTCCTCTTCTCCATAGGAGACATTTAATGGTTGTTATGACAATAATATATCTTTGGTGCAACAACAGTGGTTTTTTTTTAAGACAAGACAAATAACCAAACTGGGGACCATTTTAGGTAAAGCTTTTACTCAGAAATTCGAATCCCTGATTTGATTTCCTGCTCACACCAATTCACAGCCTGTCTGAGTCAGCTACTGAAGCAGTTTGCATCTAATAGACTGCTCTGCAACATGCAATATTCTAACTTTGTTTAATCTGTGTTTGAATTGTGTCATACGCCCTTATTTATATCTGGTCTACTGTCCTGTTCCCATGAAAAGCTTAGTCAAACATCAAGCTTAGTCAAACAAGCTTAGTTAAACTGTTCAGAATCAAACAGCAGATGGAAGTATGTGAATCCTCTCCTAATATTACATAGTGACAGTGCTGTAGTGTCACTTAGTACAACACTCTGTAGACTCATGATGGGTTTTGAGGCAGGTCAGTCCTCTACTGACTTTCTCTTTCTGTCTGTTTAGAAATTGCCAGCAACGGTGACTGGACTAAAAGTTTAAGTCTCCTAACACCCAAGGAGACAAACAAACAAATGAATGCGCTGGAAGCGAAGCACCTCAGGGTAGGCCAGTTTAGAGTCGCACTAATGCTAAATGCTGACTGATGCTAAATCCCTGAAAGGTCCAGTGCTTCGGTATCTCTGATTTTTATGTGGTTCAGAATCCAAGGCATAGCTGATATTTATTTGGCTGGAAAGTCATGACCCTGAGCACAAATAATACTCTGGACATGCACACATATATGTTATGTATACTATGTATACAAACACTATATATGCAAAAACCTCACTTCAAAAATGCATACAGTGAAGTTTGAGAGAAAGCTTGGCTTTGTATAACTTGCCTCCAGTGCAACACATATGTAATGCAGACCATTTAAAATGCAAAGATGCCAGCTTTGGAAAAGTTCTGTCTTAGTATATTAGTATAGAGACCTGCAGGGCTACCAAGCATGATGTTAGAAATAGATATTCCTAACCAGTGTTGTTTCTGTTGTGTAGTTGCCACAGGTAAACAAAGATGTTGTAAAGTATTAATGTCTGTGAAGATTTTCATTCATCCAGGTCATCTAGATTTGCACATTGTTGGAACTTTGTCTCATCACCATCTACTTCAAGTACAGTGGGGATTTCTACAGATAGAGGCATCACTGTACAATGGGCTCTTGTGGTGTACTTCTTGTGGTGAACCTTTACATGGAGGAGGTGGAGAATCAAGTGTTGACCTCATTTAAAGAAGCAACACCCAACCATTGGTTCAAGTATGTGGATGACACTTGGTACAAGATCAAAAGGCAGGAAGTCGAGGCCTTTCGCAAAACACAACAACTCAGTCAACAGCTACATCAAGTTCACCAGGGAGGACATAAAATATGGCAAACTACCTTTTCTGGATTGTGAAGTACTTGTCGAGGATGATGGAAGCCTTGTCATAGAGATCTACAGGAAACCCGCATACACCAACCAATACCTACTCTCTGACTTTCATCACCCACTGGAACACAAACGTGGCGTCCTCAGGACCCTACAACACTGGGCAGACAGCATGCCATCTGAAACAGAAAGAAAAGAAAAGGAAATGCACACATCAAACAGGCACTATGAAGAAGTTGTGGTTACCCCAACTGGGCATTCATCAAGACAGGAAGACTACAGGAAGAAGGAAACAAAACACCAACCAGCACAAAGAAAAGCAGCAGAAGAAATCACACGGTGCTGCCCTACATATCTGGATTATCTGAGAAAATAAGAAAAATCTTTAGCAAGAACAACATCTCAGTCATATTTCAAGCCTACCAACACCCTCAGAGAGAGACTGGTCCACCAAAATTTGACGTATAGATATATGAATCTATCATGGATAAATCTGCATTATGCTATGATTATTAGAGACCATTGAAAAGAAGAGAGCTATAATAAGCTCGGGAGATAAGTGAACTAAAATACATATTAGTTTTATCAGAGGACTTAATTACACACGCAAGTCTGTATTTCCATATTAAAATCTATCGAGTATGATGGAACGTCTTGTATTTCTCCCTGTAACAGCTGGCCATACCAGAAGTAGGCCAGCATCCTTAACAAGGGGGAAATGGGGGCTCCCCTACCTTCCCACACCTCCTTAATGAATAGTGATTAACTCCAGTGTCCATGCATGAGTTGCCTACAGTAATAAGCACTATCCGCTCCCTGCTACACTATAAAAAATAATGGTTCTTCACAGCGATGCCATAGAAGAACCTTTTTTTAGTACTTCAAAAGAAGCGTCGAGGCAATAGCACTTTGAAGAACCATTTTATGCCGATATGACATAACATAGCCCATTATGATCCGAGACTCTGAAGAACCATTTCCAGTGTGAACTACCTTTCACATACACGCTAAAAAAATAAAGGTGCCTTAAATGGTTCTTTAAATCTCTGGGTGGTTCCATGGAGAGTGAAGGATCTTCTATGACATCGATGAACCGGAACTGGCCCCATTATGTTTTAGAGTGTGTTCCAGGAGTACAAGCTGCTGCCACCAAGTAGGAAGTGTAGAGCAGCACCCTTTCCAAAAACTGTCAAGCTTCGGCTCCGGCTCCGGGTCAGGGTCGTGCTCGGGCTGAATTCTATCGGGCTCGGGCCTTGTCAGGCCTAACTTTTATGGTAGAGCACCTCCCTTCCAAAATAACTGGTCTAACAGATCATTTATGCCTTACTAACATTATACTGATGAATAAGCTAGAGGTGCAAATCAATGTGATCACAATGAATGTTTAGTATGGCACTTTAGTACAGTATAAACATTCCTCTGCTGATATTAAACTTGTAGAAAGGTTTAGAGATACTCCTTGTTCTCTGTACAGATTTTGTGTGTGGGTGTTTTGTGAAAGAGTTATTGTCTTGTTGTTGTCAGTTTTACATTGTCTGTTTATTTGATGTTCCCATATGTTGCAAGAATAATTTCTTAAAGGCTCAATAAAAAATATCTGTTTGTCTGTCTTTAGGTCTGAGGTGATTCACATAGACAGGAGGTTTGAATAAATACTTCTACCATGAAATATGTTACTGACCTCTCTATGTACTGCATGTGATTATAGAACAGCTTTTGTTAATCTTCGTGTAAATGGATGTGTAGGCCATAAACATTTAAGAAGCATGCTGTCTAGTCAGCAAGGTGAAGATCTTACCAATACCAGATCTTGAAAGCATAATTGTTCTACTACATAACATTGCCAAAGTAACAAAAAAGTAATATATGTTCATGACACAGAAAAGGTAATCCATGCATTTGCCACTTCAAAACTTCAAGACTTCTTTAAGAACTGAACTATAGTAAAAGTCAATATGCAGTAACCTGTACTAGATGCTGTAAGAACTCACTAAATTCTCCCCAGCTGAAACAAAATGCAGCCAAAGTGTGGTGAACAGACTTCTCCTGTGCGCTCATCTCTCCACCAAACTCCCTGTCATTTTTCCAGTCACGCTGCTTTAAAAAGTCTTGAATTAAAACGTCCCTCTTTATTATTCCCCACGGTGAGCAGTCGTGTCTGGAGGTCCAGCAGCACTCATCGTCGGCTGCCTCTGCTGTCCTCTCTCTGCACCTGGCCTGCCACTCGCTCTCGTACTCAGTAGAGGTTTTAGGCACAGGCGAACAGGGGGTGCTGAGAGGTGGTCTTGCCCGGGGAGTAAAACACTCTAGAACCGCCACTGCTCGCACACACACTCTGTTCCTACTAGTGATGGTGCTGAACCAGTGGTGCAGCCAAGGGCCATGGCTGCCCCCTCCCCTCCCCCCTCTTTCATTTCTGGATATTGTAACATGAACATGCCATTTGTTATTTGGACATGAACTGTTCATTTGCCATGGCCACTGTTCTGTACTGCTATAAACTTGTCTTGTTGTGACCTTGCCAAACTCTAAAGCACTTTGAGCTGCATCTTGTATGTATGAATTGTGCTATACAAGTAAAGATTATTATTATTATTATTATTATAAGCAGTGGTTAGATTGGCTTTCGTAAGGAGGGGGAGCCCTTCTTTACCCACAGTGGTCAATATGTCACTCTGTTGTGTATCTATAAATACTGTAGCAGAGGGAGCTCAGCTTTGGCTGGCTCTATTGCCAAGGTGAGGAGGTGGAGCTGAGCTCTATGGTCCAATTTAAACTGTGGGTATAAGAGAGTTTACACGTACACACGTCATACAGACTATTAGAATACCTCTAGAGACCTAGAACTCCCCTTCACTCTAATCCAGTGTCAGGAGTCATCATGCCCTCATCCCTGTTGCCAGCTCCTTCTAGAGTTCTACTACACATTCTCTAGATTCCAGAATAGACAAACATTTACTGTAGATTGTCTGCCTAACTGCTTCTCATTGTAGAAACAGGAATCCTATGAGTGTATTGTGTTACATGTATGTATGCTTATGACCACACTAAACTGTACTCCACTAAACTGTAATACAGTCAAAAACTTGAATGGTGACTCAGCATTTTTATCAGTCTTGTATAAACCATTACTATAGCAATTAGCATGTGTCATGTAATCGTGAACATTTCCACATTATCCCCGAGAGGCTGTAGGGTCTACTGATTTTAACAACAGCTAGAGTTCACATGGCATGTACCCAACTTGTATCACAGTTATCTGGAATGTAAATACAGTGGCATAGGTTTATAGAAGATTTAATAACAACTTCAAGTGCAGACAAGCAAACTATAATTAAATGTCAGAATATGTGTTTAAGTAAGACATTTGCCAAATGGGTGTAGGTTCTACTGTTGCCATGCAAAGCAGAGTTGACATTTTTATGTAAACAGTTTTTGGCACAGTCATATGGAATGGCATAGAGGGTACATAGAGAACTTTACAAAGTCTTTGAATGCAGATCAGCCCACCAAAAGTGTTATAACTACTAGTTTCAGAATGCAATTGAAGTGGGCTCAATATTTACCTAAATATAATCATTAAAAGTCATTTAAAGTATTTTTCAGTCATTAAAATAACATTAAAACATGTATCAGTGCTCACGTCTGTGTGCCTAACATTTATGTGCAGTGTTTGAACATACACGTGTTTCTCCTTAGGCATAACAGTATCTTGTCATTTAGCCTAACTCATGGGAATGCAAGGTGCTAGCATTGCCTCTAGATCTTCCCACAGATACTCACACAAGTGCTATAACTTATGTGGCACTGACGTCAGGTGTAGGCACATTTTAAAGAGCAATATGAAGTTTTTCACGCTACTTTAATAACAAAATATTGTTTCTATGGGAGAGCAACTTCAACAAGCACCAGCATCAACTAATTAGTTGCTTGATGTAGGCCTGTGTGTTCAGACCTGCTTGTAGACATGCCAAAACACATTCTTCATATTTCGATTATTTTACTGTGGCATGAAATTGGCAGCAAACTTAGTCATGCACCATTTTTATCATTGATTGAAAATCAATAGGCAGATTTTTTTTTCCTGCACACTGATTGAAATGTTTAAACTGACCACATAGTCTGTCTACTGCTGACTTAATTTCTTGACTTTTATAGTCTCTCTCTCTCTCTCTCTCTCTCTCTCTCTCTCTCACACACACACACACACACACACACACACACACACACACACACACACACACACACACACACACCTCAATTTCAGTATGCTGCTTTGTCTGTCCTTCCTACTATTCTTTTACTTCCTATAGTACTACCCATCTCTTTCTATCTCTTATCCAGACTTAACCCACTTAGAACATCAATGTTGACAATGAATTCTGACATTTTCTGACACGTGGGCATGGCTTGTAAGCTATTTGTGTCTCAATAGTATGTACTACTCTAAGTATGTGCTAGTAGTATGTACTACTTGTGTCTCAGTAGTATGTACTATTCTAAGGCCCTGCACTAATATCTTTGGCAATATGGACTGTGCAGTGACAAACAAGGGCTATGTGGCATTTTACACCAGCTTTGAATGCAGATAAGTCAGTCATACATAAGAGTTCAAACTATCAGATTTAACAATTATTTACAAGTGTACACAATATATGCCACATTGATGCTCATATGTTTATCCTAATGCATGTATGAATTCTGAATGATTTAATTTGTGTGCTTTTGAGTCTCTTCTCTTTCTCTTGCCTTCTCCTGTGTCCCTTACGTGGGTGTGTGTGGGAGGGTGGGGCTGGTAGTGCTTCAGTTAGCACTGGCACACTGACATGACATTTGAACTGAAGCATTTTTATAAACACATGCCAGCACTGTGTCATCGCCCTTCTTCAGAATCGCCACGTCAGGACATGTTGTGGCATGAACAGGTTTTCTGGTGAACTTGTGAAATACTAAAAACTGCCTAAAAGTTGCAGGCCCACACACACGCACACACACACATTAATCAAACGAGGTGAGATACTTTAGTTGAGAAGCGAGCCACAATTGCAGTCCCTGCGTGGAGCTTTGAGAGAGAGAGAGAGGGAGAGGGAGAGAGAGAAAGAGAGAGAGACAGAGACAGAGAAAATGAGAGAGAGAGCCTGGCATCTGTTACAGTTGAACATTTCGGATGCTCTGAACAACAATGCTTCAGAGATTGGACCTAAATAGCGTGACTGAATGCCACTGTATTATGCATGGTTTCCCATGCAAATGCCACAGCATTGACAGAAACCTTTGATCAGCTCCTCTTTGTGGCACTAACAGGCGAACAGTGCTCCAGTGTAATGACTGCACCGCAGGGACCGGCGGCGAGTGGCGGAGAGATTCTATTAGAAACGTGTTCACTTTATTCGCACCCTCATTTTGTACTCTATCGCTTCCTCTCTCATTTCATCTCCATTTTTCTTTTAGCCCCACCTTTTCTTTTTCTTTCTTTCTTTCTTTCTTTCTTTCTTTCTTTCTTTCTTTCTTTCTTTCTTTCTTTCTTTTTGTCCTCTCTCTGCATTTCACCGATGCTGCAAATGTCCCCTACCTCCTTGTTGTGTGAAGTGAGTCACTGTATTACCCAGTGCTGAGCGATGAGACAGTGGTGTTTTGGGGAGTTTGGCGAAATGTCAAGGACCCCGCTCTTTGAGACACGTATGACTGCGCAGTGGAGCGGCACGCGGAGGAAAAAGGGCTACTGATGAGGAGGGCTGTAACCTCATCAGCCGCAGAGTGATTGATAATGTTTGTGTAAGTGCGAACGCGGAGCCTTAGGGCCTAGTGCATAGTGGCGATTAGCAGCACAATAGAAAGGATATTCATCCGGCTCTTTTCTTTTCTATATCCACACGGGATTTTGGTCCTGTGTGGGAGTCAGACTGGGGGTGTTGGGGTTGGTTGGGGTGGGA
Source organism: Setipinna tenuifilis (assembly GCA_030347295.1). Classification (NCBI taxonomy): domain Eukaryota; kingdom Metazoa; phylum Chordata; class Actinopteri; order Clupeiformes; family Engraulidae; genus Setipinna; species Setipinna tenuifilis. The sequence continues at coordinate 7,210,471 of CM059266.1, forward strand.
GTGAAGTGGTATTGGTGGTGGTGGGGATGTCAGCAGGTGCTATGGGAAAAAACATCCCCCCGACACTCCCACTCCCACCCCCACCAACCCCATACCCCCCCCCCCCCCCCCCCCACTCTCAAAACAGGTCTCACCTGTTCGGAGAGCTTTCCTAATTGTTTGCTGGTGCGATGAAAGCAGCTACGCAGGCACACTCTCTATCGAATCCATATTTATTTCACAATGCCCACACAGTATGAGTCAGTGCAGACAGCGTGTTTGGCTCTGGAGCTTTCCTGGGCTGAAAAGCAAGCCTTTGATCCATTCAAGAAAAAAAAAAGATATTCCACATAAAGATGGCTCCTATGAATGGAACTAATACACCTGATGCTAGACTCCTAGATGAAAGGCTGAATATTAGCTGCTGGATTTCTAAACAGACTATTAAGGCTTATCTAAAGAAGGTTTAATAAGGGATGCTGTTTGAAACACCCTATGTATAAAATCCTAAAAACTGCTCAGAAGGGAGGTATGAATATTATTATAATGCTGGATTAGTTTACGTCATGGCTGCATAAAGAATTAGACAAAGTTTCAGGCAGCACTTAGGATGCACTGGGTCCTGCTCACTAAGCTAAAGCTCACAGATGAAGTCACACACACAGAAATGTCATATATAATCATTTATTGTTTAATTTCATGTCATGTAACACACCACATGTAACAGTGAGCAATTAAGGCACAATGCCCAAGCTCTTTGACTCGCCCTGAGAGTTGGGGTTGGGGTTCATCAATGATTGTGCTGGGACAGTGGCATGAACAGCTTGTCCCACACCTCGACCTTCATGATAGCCTTGCCCATGGGCGACATGGTTGCCTTGACATCCAGGTGGTTCCCCACGTAGCTGATGCCCGAGCCGTTGGCCTCCTCCCTGGCGAAGTCCTTCTGCTTCTTGTCGTAGTACATCTCCTTGTACAGGGCCTCGTCGCAGTCGCGGCCCTTGGGGTAGATGCCCACGGCAAACCAGTTCTTGTACATGTTGTAGTCCCAGGGGATGGAGAACATGATGGCCAGGGTCTCGATGTAGTCGTTGCGGCTCCGCTCGAAGAGGTCATAGGTCATGACCCCCACGCTGCCGGTCGCCTTGGACTTGTGCTTGCTGAAGCTGCACACCTCTGCCTTTAGGGGGCGCACTGTGGGCTGGGGGGGGTTAAACGTCTCCCCGCTCTCCAGGAAAACCCTGTTCTCCACAACACACAGCAGCAAGCCACAAACAAACACAAAGTACTGCTTAGTGCAATTGCACAATACCAGAATGTGATGCAGAAGGCAGCATAAGGTATCAGATTAGGGCAGTCTGTACACAGCTCCACTCAAATACAACACAACACAACAAAATGGAGGAACCATTCATCTTCACACTTTTTAACCTGGTTATATGCAGCTATTACAAATGTTTTTCTCTCTTACAGGTTTTTTATACTGGAAAAGAAAAAAATGGAGCCTTCCCAAAAAACTCTTAATTTGGATAAATTGCCAATGACGAATGGGAATCTAGACAGAGGTTACTATCTGTACCTTCCATTTAGTTTTTCTGCCTGTGTGATTTCTCCCCCCAAAACAAACATGTTTGCTGTGTTTCTGGAATATGGATTAGTCTCTTGCAAATCTATGCTAATGAGCAAACTAACTCCCCAGTGCCCAAACATGGCCGCAGTGGGAGAGGTGACCACAGAGAGGCTGCACATGCAAACACAGACACCGCTGCATTACCGGTGGCTCATGTGGTTGCAGAAGTATGAGTGTGTGGCAGGAAAATGAATGGGTTGGGAGACTTCAGGAGACACTTGCAGGAATTGCTAGTTTTTTTTTTTTTTTTTTTCTGCACAGTCTTTTTTTTAAGGTGGCCTTTTTTTCTGCACAATATCTTCACTGTCATAACTCAATGGTCCAGCCAAACTGTGTACAGTCACTTACTTGGGGTTAATCAGACAGTAGTTGTTGGTGAGGTTGTTGAGCTCGATGGTAACATTCCGACGTGTGCCCACGTCGGCTGCCACGGCCTCTGCAGTTTCAGACATGCCTCTTCTGTACGCGTGACTGTGTGACTGCGTCCCTGTGTGTCTTGGTGTGTCTGCTATCCTGTGTGAGAAGAGAAGGAGTGTTGAGTGGCAGACATTTGTGTTACAAAGAAAGAGAGGTGGAATAAAGGGTGATGGAATGTAAAAAGAAATAGCATCTGTCAGAAGTTCTTTTTTTTCTTTTCCTGTTATCACGCCATTATAGGCAGCGCTGTACCTCCTTACAAACTGCATGGTGTTATGCCACACATCTGTCAGGGCCCACTTTTCTCCATCTGGAAGTGCAGCACTTCTTCACCCAATACTGCATGTTTTAAAAGCTATCTGTAGAACTATCTCTAGCACTAAGCATCATATTGTCATTCCTAAGCTCTATCTTTAATAATGCACATGTGAACAAGCTATAGAAAGAGTCATCTGGGAGTAAACAAATAGGATCTAAGCATTTATTAGCAGTCTTAGCATTTTTTTGTGTTTGACTTAGCAACCCTTGACCGGTCTGGCTAACCTGCTAACCCTTATAAATCCGGACTGTAACTGAGGTCTCAACTCTCAACCTCACCCTCTGACCTCATATCTCTGACCTTGACCTCTGACCGATTGACCCTGAGCCCTCTCAGCTCTGTAGTGTGTGATCAGCATCTGCTCAGTTCTCTTAATTACCACCCAGAGTGTCGGGTCAATCAGTGCACAGAGCGGGAAAAAAAAATCTATCTCTCCAGTCCATACTTCAATACCACCGCCGATAATACAGACCTACCCCAAGCAAACAAATAAACAAAACAGCTAGCGTAATAATAGGGTTCCTCTATGCCCATTGCTGTAGTCAGTAACACAACTATCAATGCGTGTATTGATACAAACGAATCTATATTTAGCTTTACTGTGGAGCAAACAATTAAGTAAGTCTCCTTCTTTGTTTGATCTCTACTTTTATCTGTTCTGTGTCAGTTAGTGTATGTAGTGGAAAAGGACATACCTGAGCCTCCCGTTAGGTGCCTTGCTCTTGGGGCTTATAAGCACCTGGGAGGATTCTTCTCCTCCTTTTCACTTCGGCATAACTTCCAGCACACACCCTTTTTACAAACACACAGTAATCTCACTTACACACACACACAAAGACACACACACACACACACACACACACACACACACAATAACAGACACACACGCACACAAAACACACACACACACACACACACACACACACACACACACACACACACACACACTAATACACACACACACACAATGATACACACAGATCTACAAAGAGTCAGCATGTGTCATGCAGCCCACAAATCCCCGCCCTGATGAGTGAGTACAGCCCAGCAGACCAGAACAATGGAGTTGCTGGCACCGGCCCATTACACAAGCACAGAGAGGCACTCTGGGGCCCGTGTTGCTCAACCCTGATAGATTGCTTCTGTCTGGATGCATGACTGCCTCTGGCTGTCGTCCATCTCAGGTGTCTGTGTTGCACAACGGGGACTGGCGTCGAAACAGGGACCAGTAGAGACAGAAACCGCTGGGATTCCTGCAGTGGGCTTTTAAGGTGGGGCTCCGATAGCATTGTGCAAGGTTGGAAACCAAACACAATTGTCTCATGTTTTTTTTTCCGTTCTCACCTCACTTCACTCACTGCGGTACAAATGCAAAAAACCCTTTATCTCCGTTGTCAGGGCAAACAGATATGCTGGTGTTTTGGAGACCAGCAGCAAAAAGGATTCATTGGTATCATTAGATATCATTCATCAAAAGAGACGAGAAAAAAACATTTTGTAAAGTAAAAAGCAGAATCCTTCATATGCATCACACATGACTGAGAAATAAAAAATAAGAAGCTCTTAAAGCACTAGCAATGGGTGGATGGGTGAGCTATACCAAACTTTCTTAAGGCTTTATGATCATACTCCCTGGTTCATGATGCAAATGAATGACTTAGCTTTTAGCTGACATCAATAGAAACAGTCTTGGCAAATAGTATGTTTCTATTGTAAAAAAAATATTTACACCTATATCTGCTTTTGCATGCCTCACTTATACACACGTTATAATTACCAGACAATTTTGCATTTGTTTAGATAAGGCTAAGGGTTGGGGCAATGCTTTGGACAGATGTCACTACCTGTCTTGTATTTTGTGCAAACAAGCATGCTACAAGAAAGTTTGAGATTGAAACATGACATAAAAATCCAATAGACCACCCCCCAAAAAAATCAATGGCTAAGGATATTTTTTTTGGACTGTCAATGATTGTCCGTCAGCTAAGTTTAAAAAATACCAGCAACATGTTTGGCAGGTACAGCGTATGAAGGTGAGCTTTTGGGCCCACTGATTTCATACCCATCTATACTCGCATCAATAAAGCGAGAAGGTTCAGTTCATCTAGATCATTCCATAAAACTGCTAAATATAAATATATAAAATGCTCTTCAATAAAAAAATAAAAATAAAAATATAAAATGCTCTTCAAATGTACATTATTTTCACTACACAACTGTGTTTAAGCTTCATCATGATTAAGACCACAGCACACACATGAAACACACTGTCATGCTATTGGGAGTACATTATTCCTATAGACCTGTACTAGTGGTGTCCACACAAAAAGCCCCACGTTGTGAAAAGTTCTCGTGGGAGTTTCCCCGACAGCTAACTTCTGTGGTCTGAAAAAGCCCCAAAGGTTTAATGTGTGCAATTACATAAAACCAGGTGAACACCTGTTTCTGGTTCATATTTCAACTGGTTTGAAATTAGGACATTTTTTAGTAAATCATATAGTTTCACATATTTCTCTGATCTGTACTCTCTCACGCTCCCATCTTATCAAAGAGCACCAGCTTCAGTGTGAAATGGCTCACGTTGGCCCTCAGGTCAGCATAGGCCCCTCTGTGCACGAAGAAAGCCTGGGACTGTCCTTGGGCTGCACGACTTCAATCAAACTCCATTATGATGGTTTCCACAACACGCTCAAAACGTACCACCAGGCTAACATGAGTAGATCCTTCCTATTGATCTGTAACGGTGGTGTGAACGCATACAGAAAAAAAGCTCTACAGGATGAGAAGGTCTCATTACCCAGTGGCAAGTTCCAATATTGGTTTGGATAGTACAGGCCTAAAGGTTTATTGCATGTACATATTAACAGCCAGTTGAACACCTGCACCTGGGTCATATATTATAGCACAGTCATCCTTTCCCACCCCTTTCACTGAAAATTTGAAATTATACATATAAACAACTATAAATACAGTTGTGCTCATAAGTTTACATACCCTGGCAGAATTAATGATTTCTTAACCATTTTTCAGAGGGTCATTTGGGCAGTTTCTGTTGTCATTATGATTTAAATAAACACAGGTGTTTGACAATAAATGGCTTCAGCCAACACTAACCATGAGTGAAAGAAAAGTTTTTGGTGTTATCAATTATATTCTCTGAAAAATGGTTAAGAAATCATAAATTCTGGCAGGGTATGTAAACTTATGAGCACAACTGTATAAATAAATACATAACTCCAAATTAGATTTGGTTGTACAGCTTTACATTTTGGGGTAACGAAGAGTGTGCACTTCAGGTCAAAATAGAGTTTAGCTACTGTACCACCAACTGCAGTTTCTACCATACTTTGCATTTAATATTCATTATGCTTAATAATACCTAGCTTCAGTGGTGATAGGCTTCTGTTTCCACCCCCATTCATTTCACAATACTTTAGTGTAATCAGTTATTGCTTATTATGCCATTCTTAAATCGTGCCAAATTTGTCTCCTGCCGGAACGCTGGCTTGACTGGCACATTAGCTGGGACCAGTGGAGTAGATACTGTGGAAGATGGTTAAATATGTTGGGGAGAAACTCAAGGGGGAAACAAGTGGAAAATTCCATCTCTCTATATTTTTGCACACACAGCATTACAACATTGTTTATAATAGATCAACTCACTTTGCATTGTTCTTATCGGTTCAAAGCTAATTTATATGAACTCTGGACCTTGTGGCTCTCAGGTTGTGTTCCGTTCTTTTCTGTTCTGTTTTTTTTTCTGCAATGGTACAGCTCGCGTCCCGTCCAAAGCATTGTAATCCTCTAATACTAACCGTCTGGCCATACCCTCTCCTCACACAAGGCGAGGTCACTCTAAACTTTTATCTGTCGTTGTCCCTCAATGGTGGAATAAAGTACCAGTTGGTACAAGAGCAGCGACATCCCTGTCAACCTTTAAAAAGCTTGTAAAGACCCTAGACTGCTTCCCTTCCTAACAAAACTAACAACTACTAATTTGTTTTTTTATCATTACATTTAATTTATGAAAAGTCATGAGATAAACATTTTTAAGGAAAACTAACTAACAACTACTCATTTGTTTTTTATCATTACATTTAATTTATGAAAAGTCATGAGATAAACATTTTTAAGGAAAATGATGTCGGTGATTATAACTGACAGAAGAATAAAAAACTCTTAAAGCACCAATAATGAATGAATGCAGAAATAGAAGACACATTACAGAAATTGATGTTCCTTAATCTTTTATTGCATACAAATACACAAATCATTTCAAGACCTTATGTTTATGTTTGAGTATGTTTGAAAAGGGACCATCACTAATGGCTAATACTTTCATGGACTTTCATGGACTCTCACACTCCCATCTTGTCATACAGCTCCAGCTTCAGGATGGAGTGGCCTGTGTTGGACATGGTGGCCCTCAGGTCCACCTGCCCTCCCCTGTGAAGCAGCCCCGAGCCCCCAGCCTCCACACGGGTGAAGTGTGTGAAGTCCTTGCCCTCGTACATGTGCTCGTAGAGCTTCTTGTCACAGGCGCGGTCCACCTCGAACACGCCGAGGGCCAGCCAGTTCTTGTAGAGGTTCTTGTCGAAGGGGACGGAGAACATGATAGCCATGCGTTCGGTGCACATGCGGTTCTGCATGTGGAACATGTCGTAGGTCAGGACCCCCACTGCCCCCGTGGCCGTGTTGTCATCCTTAGTGAAGGAGCAGACCTCGGTCTTGGTGGTGCGGACGGTGGGCTGGGGGGGGTGGAAACAGAAGCCACTGCTCATGAAGACCCTGCGGAGGGAGAGAGGAGGGAGAGGGAAAAAATGGGAGAAAGCAGAGATGAGAAAGAGATGAGTGAGAACAAGAAAGATAAAAAAAGTGATGCTTATTTTGTCACTGACAACAGATAGATTGATGCACTTAAATAACACAAATTAGATGCTTACTATCTTACTTTATCTTTCTATCTCGGTTTCAGAGGGATCCTATACTGTCTTATGTTGCTTGCTTGCTTGCTTGCATGCTTACCCTGCTTATAGTTATACTATAAAAACAGTATAACTGCACATATTATGTTTGGTACAGCACACTTACACCTCCTACAAACAGTTTCCTTAAAACAAGTGAAGTGAAGAACTGTTTTAATTCTTTTCCCTAAACACAAAGGAGTCAGATTATTCTCTGGATAACATTGGGCCTGCTGCAAGCTCCCTTCCCCACGCAGCAGCGACTCTCTTTTGCGCCTGTCTGTGTGTGTGTGTGCGTGTGTGTGTGTGTGTGTGTGTGTGTGTGTGTGTGTGTGTGTGTGTGTGTGTGTGTGTGTGTGTGTGCGCGCATGTGTGTGAGAGAGAGGGTGTGTGTGTGTGTGTGTGTGCGTGTGTGTGTGTGTGCGTGTGTGCGTGTGTGTGTGTATGTGTGTGTGTATATGTGCGTGTGTGTGTGTATGTGTGTGTGTGGCAAGGCGAGGCGAGGCAAGGTGGCGGCGTGCGTACTTGGGGTTGATGAGGCAGTAGGAGCTGCTGACGTTGGTGATCTCCACGGTACAGTTCCTGTTGGTGGTCAGGGTGGCCGACACGGCCTCGGCTGTCTCGGGCATGCTGGCGATGGGTACTCTCAGAGGAGCGGTGCTGCCAGGAAAAGGACTAAGGCAGGGGAGCAGAACCAAATTAAAAGCGGCCCCAAAATAGAAGCGAAGCGGGACACAGCTGAAGGACTAAATGAGAAGCTTTTTTAATATATTTTTAATTTTTTTTGGAGAGGATATAAAAAAAGGGAGAGAGAACAGAGAGAGTGAAATTTTAAAGTTGTGAAATATGTAAAAATGGCTTTAAATCCAGTTGTCTAGACACTGGAATTTTTATTGAAGCTTTTAAGTTTAAAGAGAGGCAATGAAAAAACACATTAGGTTTGAGTAAATATAACATAAATGGTTGAACTCATTGCACTTTGATGTATTATCACACTTCATAGCTCAGAGTGGTAATATATTCATTCTTGGAACAGATGTGTCTTTATCAGCTTGAACTTTGCTGTTAGCACATATTTCAACCGCACCTTACGTCACTGTCAAAGAGAAAAACACCTTTTGTATAAAAATTGATACATTGTTTAGGCATGCCTTACAGAGCTGTGTGGGCTTTTAAAAAAACAACACCTGATGAAACCGCAACACTGGCATTCACTGTTCAGTGCCAGACTATACATAGATCCATAAGTTTATACATTAATAAATACTTTCTTTTAGGACCATTTTGAGACAATTATTGTTGCCAAGGTGAAGTCACGGAATCACTGACAGACAGACACTTACCTCAGTGAGCTCAGCGCTGTTGACGGGAGTTCACTGAAAGGCAGCAATGAGCAGGGCAGATAAACTTTCTCGCTCTCCCCTCCCTTCTCACCGCGGCCATCCCCCTTTTTTTTTTCTTTCCCTCATCAGCTCACAGGTGCCAAATCCACACATGGGTGGGTCCCTCCTCTCCCATACCAGGTCATATGACTCGGAGAAATGACAAATCCGTACTCTGTTTTCAATAAAGTGAAATACCCAGCAGCGGACAGTGATGAACTACACGTGATTGATATATGGATAGCTGACCAAATTAGTGTGCTGATGTGCTGGAGGCACAATAAAACATACAGTAGCAGTAACTTTATCTCCGTAGCAATTAGTGTTTGATATTGTGTTGACCAAAGAGACTGTACGTTTCCAATAATTTTGAATAGAAAACTTGCTGCTCTATAGGCTGCAGCATGTGGGCTTGGTCTACATAATGCACCACAAGAAAGAGATTGGGATGTGAGGAAAAGTGTGTGGAACTAAGGTGTGGGTGCTAGTGTATATACAGTAGATATGGTATGAGGGCTAATGTGTACAGAGAGTGTGTTAGGGCTAGTGTTTAGAAAGTAGGAGTGTGGATGCCATTGTGTATAGAGTTGGGGTATGAGGGGTAGTTTGTACAGTTAGTGTGTGCAGGGTGTGGAGCTAACGTGAAGGGGGCAGTGTGCAGAGAGTTAATGTATGGACTAGTGTATGGAGGTAGGGAGTGAGGGCTAGTATACACTAGGGTGAGGAGTGCCTATAGAGCTAGTGAGTGAGAGATAGTTTGTAGAGGCTAACACATTATTGTACAGTTTCTTTCTCAATGTATCTATCTGCAACATTATGTACACTATACATACCTAACACTGACCATAACCCTTACCCTATGGTACAGTGTAGGTATAGTATAATAATGTTATAATAATGTTAAATATTGTTACTCACTTTGTTACACTGTACCTGACTGATGTAACAGGGACAGTACAGTAAAATAAAGTGTAACCATAGAGAGTGGGTATGTGGGGGGTTGTATGTGGGGACTAGTTTGGGGGTCCCCAACAAAGGTGCCCATGGCCATCATATAGGCCACCAGGAGCCCGCTAGAGATGTTTATAAAGAAGCAAGGGAGTATGACAATGTTCCAATCATCATATCTTTTGTTTCATGTTTTTATGTTTAAACAGCAGTTTATTTCTCAACTATTGTTATTTGAAAGGGACGTTAAAACTTTCATTTAGCAGATTATTTTGAATGAGTAGCCCTCAGTACAGATTCTCATCCTTTGGGTAGCCCTAAGTCTCAGAAAGGTGCCAGACCTCTAGTACAGTATAGAGAGTATGCAAGGACTAGTGTATGTATATACTATGTGGGGACTATTGTGTATGGAAAATATGTGGGGGGTCAGGTGTTTAGAGAGGGTGTGGAGACTAGTGTGTATGGTATTTTAAGTATGTGGGGGCTCGTCTTTAGAAAGGACGTGGGGACCTGTGAGTGCCAGGGTGTGGGGGCTACTATGTATGGTAAGTATGTGGGGCTCGTCTTTAGAAAGGATGTGGGGACTTGTGAGGGCTAGGGTGTGGAGGCTAGTATGTATGGTAAGTATGTGGGGCTCATGTGTTTAGAGAGGTTGTGGGGACCTGTGTGTGCTAGGGTGTGGGGGCTAGTCTGTAGCGTTAATGTGTAGGGGCTAGTGTTGACAAGTGAGCAGTGGGTTTGTGAGGCTGCAGTGCGTTTCAGCAGGAGCTTATTCTTTACCTTTCAGGCGGCTATGACAGCACTCTCAGCGGTGACAGCAGATTCCAGAGGGGCCACAGTCACAGGAAGATAGAAAGAGAGAGGGGGGGGGGGGGTGAGAGAGAGTGAGAGGGAGACAGACAGACAAGAGGAGAGAGAGAGAGAGGGAGAGGGAGGGAGAGAGAGAGAGGGAGTGAGAGAAAGAGAGAGACAGACAAGGGGAGAGAGTGAATGAGAGAGAGAAAGAAAGAGAGAGAGAGAGAAAGAGAGAGAGAGGGAAAGAGAGAGAGAGAGGGAGGAAGGCTTACTTCTGCAGTACTGCAGCTCTGCAAGACCCAACCTGCAGTTCCCCACCCTGGCTCTGTAGTCACCACAAACACACACACATACGCGCACACACACACATACACACACACACACCCACACACACAAATACACGCCCGCGCACACACACACACACACACACACACACACACACACACACACACACACACACACGCGCGCACACATGCGCACATACACACACATACACATACACACATGTGCACGCACACACACTCTCACACACACACAAACTCACACACACACACACACAAAAGTATGCACAGCAATAATTCACCCACACAGTGCCTCAGTCACTCAACAATGACTCATTCTTAGACAAACATGCACATGCACATGCACAGCACAAACAGCAAAAGTTGACAGAAACACCGACAATCAGAGCACATACAGTACATACAGCATCACTCACATTTATAACAAACACACAGGCACAAACACAAACACAAGTATAATACACCACACTATCACGCTCACACACACTCACAGCACACTACCACACTAACACACTAACACACACTCACAATACACCACACTACCACGCTAACACACACTCACAACACACTCTACCCTCTAATGCAGTAGCCTGCTCTGGCCCCCTGTGAAAGGGCGAACTTCTCCGTCTCCCCCTCTCACCGTTTTAACTGTTTAAGAAACTGAACGCACGAACTTTGTACACCTGCGCACCCACACACACGCATCCGCAATCATCAAACCAGCCACAATCCAAATTGAACTGTTAAACACATTTATTTTCACCATCGGCATGTAGTGTGGAGGCCTACACACTCATGCCCCATTTACAAAGTTTTCCTGTTTAAATCCATGGTTCATACACTCCGCCATACTTACCTGCTTCATCCGCTCCGGACACTGGGCTGCTACGCGAGAGCGCGCCTCGCTAGGGCAGTGTTATCACTTTGGGAGTTGGGATTGGTAGTGTGGTAGAGGGGTGTTGGTGGTGGTAGTTTGGGTTGATTGTGTATTGTCCATGTTTAATTTGTTAATATTATCTTGCGTTATGTGTGTGGTGTATTACGGGGGTAATTTGTGGGGTGTGCAAATGTATGTCTTTAGTTATGTCTGTTTAAGTTTAAGCGTCATGTGGTGGTTTGGGCCAATCAGCCATTGATTGGTCCAATTTAATTTAATTACGCACTATATTTAGGAGGTGCCTTGTTTCCACCACGAGACCGAAGGGAGGAACGAACAGGAAGAAAACCGAGAGACACGAACAGGAGAGAACGTTAAGAACAAGAGCTGAGTAGCAAGGCGCTGCGAAATACCTGGGGGTAGCAGTGAGCCTAAAGGCTTTGTTTAAGTTCTCTTTATGTTTATTAGAAATTTACTTTCGGATTAAGTGTCGTGTTTATATTATTTACTTTTGTTTCATTATTGCACGGGATTTTGTTTGTATATAAAATAAAAGACGATATATTTTTCTAAACGTTCGTGGATATTTTTGGAGGTTATTGCACCGCTTCACCCCAACTTCCAGTCGCCGACATCCTACCAGTGAGAAGCCTGACCGGCTTTTTCACACCCCCTCTCTCTCTCGTAGACACTGCAGTCCCTCACACACCCTTTGGGGATGGACACACAGAGTAGAGTCTGGGACGGGTGGCTCTACCGTGTAGCACACGGTCAGAACGCACGTTTGGGTACTGATGAGAGGAACACACCCATGACTAATGAAGTACTTAAGACCAACCCTTTTGAACAATGCGCCTGCCGCAATGTTCACTTTTCCCGCCGTCAAAATACCAAATTGTGTCGGGACTCGGGAACACCCCCCAAAGCAACTTGCACGACAGACTTTAGACAATGCGCATATGATCCTGAACATAGAGCCCTAAGAGGTCAGTGCAGTTCCATCATGAGGTTGCCATGGTAATGTAGTTGCCCGGGAAAGTGCTGTGTCACTGCAGACACTCCCACCTCCCACCTGCACCCGCCTGCCTGCCTGCCTGCCTGCCCTGACCTCTGCCTGTGGTTGGGGCTCCTGCGTCTAGCACAGTGGAAGCTACAGAACGCTAAGGGACACCCACTACGCCCAGGCTTACACTCTATTACATTTTTCTTTATTACATTTTTTTTCTGTTCATAACAATGACTCAGACTTGTGTATACATTATTTATAGGTAATTGAGTTTACGACAAAGTATTACTTAAAAGTTTTTTTGTTTAAAAAAAAAAAAGAGAAACCATAAACAATTGAAAAGTGCTGAATGTTGACAATCAAAACTTCAGAGATCAATATCTCAAAATGACAAAAACGGTCGCACAGAGCCGCATGTAATTCAGGCCGTTTTTACATCATTTAGATGTTATTGCCATTGATTTAGTGCTTTGGTGATTGGGGAGTACCTAACAGGTTTTTGTACAATCCTGTGTCAGTATCTTGAAAGGCAACCGTCTTAACTCCATTACAGGAGCTATATTTTCTGCCTTATTCTGCTTCCTAATACTGTGAGTCAAATACAGTTATGAATACAGTGAAGGAATGGATGAAACAAGAAAGATTGTTAAGTTGAGAAAAAAGAGAGAGGTAAGGAGAGAGAGAGAGAGGGAGAAATAGGGAGAGAGGGGGGGGGAGGGAGAGAGAGAGAGAGTCAGAGAGGCAGAAAAACAGAGAGAAAGTGTGTGAGAGAGAGAAAGGGACAGAGAGAGAGAGAGTTAACACAAAGTGAAGTCAACACTTCCTAGGGGATAGTGAGAAAAAGTGCTCAACGTACACTAATACATCTTTACATGACTAGTGGGGGGAAGGACCAGTCAAAGCATTGCTGAGACATCCACTAATATTATGACTGCTTGGATGTGATTATCCTGCAACCTGATTACTGCCTTTCGGCACACCTTTGTATCTATGGTTATTAAGTCTGTGCAAACCCTCTTACTTTTATTACGGATTTATACGCTGTACAGTTTGTTTCATGGCCAAATAACAGGCACTACAGAGTACATAAATGAAAGTAATTCACAGCAATATGTGAATGATAACTGATAACCTATGTGCGAAATATATTGCTTCAGACATAATATTGGTCGAAGCAGAGCATGAATCAGCCCTCTATAACTGGGGGGGGGGGGGTGCTACCTTTTATGTTTTACATGAATTACATTATAATGTCGGTACCCCCAACCCTGCGATTTTTGTCTCTTTGGGGGGTTACTGGGTTTGGATTGGGGGTTACCGTGCCCCCGTAAGTAAATAACAGGCACTACAGAGTACATAAATTAAAAGAATTATGTGAATGATAACTGACATATGTGCTAAATGTATTGCTTCAGACATGACTTAAGTAAGACAATATTGGTTGAAGCAGAGCGTGAATCACCCCTCTATAACTAGCTACCTTTTTTTTGGTGTGTGTGGGGGGGTACTATCTTTTATATTTTACATGAATTACATTATAATGTCGGTACCCCCCCAGCCCTGCTATTTTTGTCTCTTTTGGGGGTTACTGTGTCAGGATTGGGGGTTGCCTGTAAGTACCCCTGTAAGTCAAACTATGGCTCTAAATAAAATTGATTACATCCGTCGGTAAGCACATTTCACATTTCAAATCCTATTGGAGCAGCGTGCCACATAGCGCTAATGGAAAACTGCTATCATCATGCTATAACGCGCGCCTGTCTTGAGTGGCATCCGCTATATATGTTCCAGCTCCTGGACCGATCTGTCACACTCTTGAGTTACTGCGTACGACGGTCCTGACAGTCATCTGTTGGGGATACATGTGCCACACCACTTGCTGCGCTCGACAAATGCATGTGACAGTGAGCGGACATATTTACTGCGACTACTCAGACCGTTATTATTTTCATAATACTCCTGGGACTACACTGCACATATACATACATATCATAGTCACATTGCTTATCACTCAGAAACCTTCTCTTAGGAGAACAAATATCGCTTTTTATTAACCTGCCACAATATCCTGTTAAGAAAAAAAGTAACGACAAATATCTAAATGGAAAAAAAAGTAAAAAAAGAAATAACACAACGAACAAAAAAAGGACACTGCCATTAGATGTATTTAAACTCACCTTCCCTGCCTGTCCAATTAGCAGAAGAAATGAACTCTGTCTAAAGGCATGTGTGTGTGTGTGTGTGTGTGTGTATGTGTGTGTGTGTGTGTGTGTGTCTGTGTGTGTGTGTGTGTGTCTGTGTGTGTTTCGCCTGGGTAATCATTAATCTCCTGTGGCAACGAGCTGGACTCAGAGGCAAATAGGTGAAGATGGAGAATGAATTTGGAGTGGGAGGGGGCAGCTGGAGATGGAGGAGGAAGAGGAAGGGGGTGGGTGGGGGGGTGGGGGTGTGGGGAGTGAGGCTACCTCAAGACTCTGATGAGCAGGGCGATGGGCCACCTCACCGTGGGTGATACACATATGGCAGGAGGGGTCCATGCTGGGGGGGTGGTGTGTGTGTGTGTGTGTGTGTGTGGTGAGTGGTGGGTGGGGGGTGGGTGTGAGGGTAGTGGGTGGATGGGGTGGGGGGGGGTTTGGGGGTGTAGACGCTGATGGCACTAAGGTGGGGATGGGGGGGGGGATTGGGGGGTGTAGTCGCTGGTGGTGCTAGGGTGGGGTCGGGGGGGATTGGGGGGTGTAGTCACTGGTGGTGCTAGGATGGGGTTGGGGGGTGGGGGGGGTGGGGGGGGATTGGGGGGTGTAGACGCTGATGGTGGTAGGGTGGGGATGGGGGGTGGGGATGGGGGGGGGGATTGGGGGGTGTAGTCGCTGGTGGTGCTAGGGTGGGGTCGGGGGGGATTGGGGGGTGTAGTCACTGGTGGTGCTAGGATGGGGTTGGGGGGTGGGGGGGGTGGGGGGGGATTGGGGGGTGTAGACGCTGATGGTGGTAGGGTGGGGATGGGGGGTGGGGATGGGGGGGGGGATTGGGGGGTGTAGTCGCTGGTGGTGGTAGGGTGGGGTTGGGGGGTGGGGATGGGGGGGGGGATTGGGGGGTGTAGTCGCTGGTGGTGGTAGGGTGGGGTCGGGGGGGGTTGGGGGGGGATTGGGGGCTGTAGTCGCTGGTGGTGCTAGGGTGGGGTCGGGGGGGGGGGGATTGGGGGGGGGGGGGGATTGGGGGGATTGGGGGGATTGGGGGGTGTAGTCGCTGGTGGTGCTAGGGTGGGGGTGATTGATTGCCGTGGTTGGTACGAGGTTCCACACTCTCACTTTGTGATGAATAGGCTGTCAGCCAGCCAGCGAACAACCCAAATAAGCCACACACACACACACACACACACACACACACACACACACACACACACACACACACACACACACACACACACTCCACACATGCACACACCATTTAAAACCATACCATCTTAGAAGAGAACTGAGGGATTACGCAGTATGTGTAAATATTAAACGTCCATTATGGGGGATTACACCCCCCC
>CM059266.1:7231621-7236621 GCA_030347295.1 Setipinna tenuifilis
GCGAAGTATCTGTGTGCTGGTACCAAGGCCAGATGCAGAAGCATGTAGTGTTTCCCTGAGTGCAGCTCCTACAGGTGGTTTGTAAACAGTGTCAACTAAATGAAATGCACTCAAGCACTATGAGCACTATGAGTGAATACACACAGGACGTATTTAGCATACACACTGTGCCAATGAAGGCAAGCCTGCTATTCAGTCATAATGAACAGAATGAACTGCGTGTAGCGCGTAATTAGAGGGTTGTGGCAGCGAGAGTACAAATTGCTCCTGAAATGAGCATGTGTGCCTGTGCTGTGTGATGTTACCTGAAGCATCAGCTGAAAAAGTATGATTTTATAAAATGTCACCAGTGAACCTGTGTTTCAGAGATCCGTTTCAGATGGACTTGCTAATTGGACTGTAATAACATAAAAATTCAATTATAAATACCCTGATTATTTTTTAAAATGAATTTGAGGAATTTCTGCCTATTTACATGGCACCATTAAACACTGTTAGGGTAAGGTCACACTCCATGCATATTATTCCATTATTATTTTTCCATTCCATTACTTCGTACTCCATGTTTTTTTATGACAGATATATTAAGACATTTTTATGGGTTAGCATTCAATCTGTTGTCCCTTGCATTTCTCTAATTATTACACATTCGGGACATGTGAATGCCCCACAGCAGACAGAATTTACAAAACTGGCACAGGAAAAACACCAAATACAAAATTTACAGATAATGATGAAATGTGTATAGGAACATTAACTAAAAAGGAAAAACTTGTTTTAAAAATAGTTTTTTTTTTTTTTTTTGTCAGGCAGTGACCTTTAGCGCCACCTAGAGGGCCTCAGCAGGGAGAGTTGTCAGCTGGGGCTGGGCTACACTTTAAATTAATTAATTATAGGTATATAAGTAATTGTAGGTAGTGCATCTCTAATAAAGTAATTTAACTGTGTTTTCATGTGTGACTGTCACAGCTGTCATCCTGTGGCTGAGTAGCCAAACCATTATATAGGAAGTGAGTGTACTTTCAGCGTGATTTCCAAGTAAAACTGTGTAGAATCGCAGTAATTTTTTAGGAAAGACTACAACAATGACAAGTCTATGTTCAGCTGTGTCAGTAATGTTGCCAGCCCTGTCCCATGAATTTACCCATGGCGGCTAAGTAGTGCAGCGATGTCAGGTGGTTTGTGTGTGTGTGTGGGGGGGGGGACGGGGGGGGGGGGGGGGGGTGCAGAATGAGGGGATATGGGGGGGGGCCCTGGGGGCATGTCACAGCTGAGAGTCAGAGGGCGCCATAAGAGGAGCTATTAGGGAGCTGTAAGGGCTCCCTTACGTATCCACGGCAACCATTCAAAGGTCATTACAGGGACATTACAGGGACATTACAGGGACATTACACTAACCTACAGCTACAGAGCAGTGACTTACTGCAGGGTGTGCTTGTGCCATATCCTGCAGCACCGCGGAGGGTGGCGTGAGGGAACAAACACGTAGTGTAGTCAGGGCACGTCTGAGGGTCCTCCTCCAGGCACAAAAAAATGAAACTCTGCGTCCCATCCAGATCGGAATCAATCAAAATCTACTTTGGCTTCTCCATGCCGCGACCTTCGCCACATTGTCCTACACAGTGGCGCCGGGTACAGCCTCCGTGTCACACCCTCCGAGGGGGGACTGGTGAGGGAGGGAGGGAGGCTGGGGGGGAGGTGGTGGTGGGGGTAGGGATGGGTGTGTGTGTGGGGGTGGGTGGGGAAGGGAGGGAGGGAGGGAGAGAGGGAGGTGGTGGGGTAGAGATGGGTGTGTGTGTGGGGGTGGCCGACGGCTGGGCTGGGCTTGACTTGGCTTGGCTTGGCTTGGCATGGCGTAGCGTGGCTTGGCTTGGCACGCGCCCCAGCGATCTTTGTCTCTGTCACATGCCGATGCTTGGTTGTCGGCGCGCGGAAAAAGCATCTGCTCCTCTCCATGTGCAATTATCTGTCTCCTCTCAGCAGAAACAAATGACTGCTGAGTGGACATGGGGAGAGGGAGGGATGTCAAGTATGGACGCTCCCTCGCTCGCTGGCTCGCTGGCGCACAAAGCGAGGCAGTCCTGTGTACACCGTGTAATTACTCTTTATAAAGGCGGCCGCAGCGGAGGGGAGCTAAGTGAGCCGGAGGAGTGGTAGGCTACACTCTGAAAAGCTGAAATTTCTATTCATGTCAGCACATCATTGGGCAATATTACTTCAGCATGGCAGCAGAAGCAGAAAAATGGACTCAGTTAATAGTAAACAGTCCATTTGCATCCCAGAGTGATGAATGAGTTTGGAGAGTTGAAGTATGTTGAGATGCTACTTTGCTTTTTTCTATTTATTTTCATGGGCAGCCATTGGCTCCTCCTTAATGATATGTCCAATTAGGTGACTGCAGAAAGGCGCATTTTGAGTCAGAACTAGAAATTGTGTAATTTGAGGGCGTCATGTCAGAAAGATGTCCTAAAAGAAGTCCTAGCATTTCTGTCGATACAAATTTCTGTCATTATCTTGATAACATCCATAATTATTGCGGGAAGGATGTCTTTTCATGTGTTCATGCATGTGTGTGTGTCTGTGTGTGTGTGTGAGTATGTGTGTGTGTGTGTGTGTGTGTGTGTGTGCGTGCATGGGCACATGCATGCATGTGTGCCTCTTCTGTGTGTGTCTCTTTCTCTCTCTCTCTCTCTAAGTGTGTGTGTGTGTGTGTGTGTGTGTGTGTGTGACTGTCTACTCCTCACATGGACACTCTCCCCCTAACCCTCGCCCTCTCCCCCTGGTACATGTGATCTGGGGGGTCTCCTAACTGCCTGTCAGAATGAAGCTGACAGAGGCACGTGGTACAGGCTCCCAGCCTGACCTTCTCTAATGGAGGCCAACAAAATGTCAGGTACGTTTAAAATGGACAGAGTGTGAGGACTGTAACAAAATCACAAACAATGAAAGACATGGAGAGAAAGAGAGAGAGGGAGAGACAGAGAGAAAGACATGGAGAGAAAGAGAGAGGGAGGAAGAGACAGAGAGAAAGACATGGAGAGAAAGAGAGAGGGAGAGACAGAGAGAAAGACATGGAGAGAGAGAGAGACAGAGAGAGGGAGACAGAGAGCAAGTGGGAGAAAGTATGAAATGAGGTAGGACACCCGGGGCACGTATCCTTTGTAACTCCTCTTTGTGTCGTTTGATATGTTTGTGTCATCAGAATATCTCCCCACACACAGGCTTGAGAGAGCGGCGTATCGAACGGGGATCGCCACCAGAACAAAGTCACAAAGCGGCGGGTTTATCAGGTCCTGTGCAGTGCTGCCCGCAGATTAGCATGTTCATGCGGTGCGAGAGACTCACCGCTAATACCTCCTCCTTAGGCCCCTCGGTTCGGCTCGCAGACAAATTACAAAGAAAAGAGCATTCATCAAAGAAATAAGCCGTCCAGTCAGGCCCATCGATCGGCTATGAGTCCCAATCAGCAATAATCACCTCGCACGGACGCGATCTTTAGCCCCCAGCTGCGCTAAGCTATCGCTCACACAGACCATTCTCTCGACTAGCATTCATTCTCATCAGTTTCCACGGCAGCGTAGTGCAAGGAGGAGGATAAAAAAGACAAGAGGAGGGAGGGAGGGATGGGAAGAAGAAGAAGGAGAAGAATGGGGAGAGAGGGGGGAAGAGAGAAGAAGAAGAAGAGAGGCGAGGAAGCTGTTTTCCCACTGCTGACTTCTCCAGGGAGTTGCTTCGCTTAAAAAGCACAGGGTGCTAAATTGCTAAAGACCATTTAGCTGTTCTTGCAACGCTGGGCTATAAATAAGTAACGTTTGCTTAGCAGGAGAAAAAGAGAAAAAGAGGGGGGAAAAGTTTGCTCTGGAAATACATTTAGACTGATTTTACACTGGAGGCATAGTGTACAGTATGTGCACGCCACTGTGTGAATGTGTGTGTGTGTGTGTGCGCGTGCACATGTGTGATCTATTTAAGCATCATGCATTTTTAAATCCTTTTTTTTCTTTGAAAAAGGTAATGTTTGCAGAAATGCAGGTGACAGTGCAGTGAAGTTCTTGGAAGGCTACACACACACGACACACAACGCATACATGAGAATACAGTTTCTGTGTTGTACCGTCTTCTATGTTAATCAAAAGATAGTTTCTCAGTCTTTGTAATCATAAACATTCACTTTATTCTTTACGCTCTCAGAAAAGACAGTACAAAATTGTACTTTTACACTGTCACACCGGCAGTACCCTTAAAGGCACATAATTGTACCTTTTAACCACTGTTTTACAACTAGTTTCTACCTTCTCCAGAGCTGAATAGGTAGACATCAGTATCTTAAGGTCCAAATATTAGCCTTTTGGGGCTACATTAATTCTGATTGTACCTTAAGATACAAATTTGTACCCCTACACTGGCAGAAATAATGGGACAGTAGGGGTACACATCTGTGCCTCTGAGGGTACTGTGGGTGTGACAGGTAAAAGTGCAGTTCTGTACCTTCTTTCCTGAGAGTGTTCCTGATACAGGTAGAAGTGCTGTCTGTTACCTAATCTCTTAGCACCTCTTTATTCCATATCATGTCAGCTGCCTCCACCATTTCTCCTACTCTCCCCAGTACATAATGTACATTTTAAACCTACCAATGCAGCCATTCTCTCAAAGAAGCAAAAACAGATTTGTGTTCCACATGCTATAGTGTTCAGAAGTATTAAAATATGATGGAACAGCTCTCGTTGTTAGTAGGATGAGGCCATGTTGATTTTTTCTGTCCATTATTTAGTTAAATGTTGGCAATGGGATAAATACTTTTACCTCATAAGTATACATAATAATATTTTTAACCATAATCCTTTGTGTTGTGTGTGGATGTTTTCTAAGGGTCAGTACCTACAGTTAACACCATTATCTGAAATCTTCCTTTTACAGTAAACGAGTCTAAAAAGAAACAAATGTGTGAGTGTACACATACAGTACAATAAATGTGACGCAAAACTGCTGAACCTGCGAAT
>CM059266.1:7241621-7244121 GCA_030347295.1 Setipinna tenuifilis
TGTGTGTGTGTGTGTGTGTGTGTGTGTGTGTGTGTGTGTGTGTGTGTGTGTCTGTATGTGTGTGTGTGTGTGTTTGGGAGGTGAGGGAATTTAGACTTAACTTTTTTTAAATACCCCCTGAGATTAAATATGTTGGCAGCTTATAAAGCTTCTTGTCCCAGGTCCAAAAAATTCAATTCTGTTTCCGACGCCCTTTCTCATATGAAAGGTCAGCGCAGTCATCGTGTTTATTTAAATACGTGTAGAAAAATGATTACGAGTGGGGAGAACAGAGCGGGCCAAAAGAGAGAGAGAGAGAGAGAGAGAGACAGAGAGAGAGAGGAAGAAAGAGAGAGGGAGGGAGAGGGAGGCAGAGAAAGGGAGGGAGAGAGAGATAGAGAGAGAGAGAGAGAGAGAGGGAGGGAGAGGGAGAGAGAGAGGGAGAGAGAGAAAGAGAGAAAGAGAGAGAGGGGGAGAGAGGGAGAGAGAGAGAGAGGGAGAGAGAGGAAGAGAGAGAGAGAGAGATGTGGACTGGATTAATAAACACAGGTTTACATGATGGAGTTGGTCAGATGGGAATGCAGCTAAATCAGTGTTTGCATAGTGGAATCAGATGAGAAAGTGAGTGTTTGATTCAGTCCATAAAATGCATATTGGTTGAGTTGATGAATACATGGAACTGAATTTAATGAAGCATATTATCAAATAATCAACCTAAATCAACTGGAGTTAGTAAGAAATAGACTCTGGGAAGATAATTGTTTTTATAATGAAGGAAGGTTAGATCTAGCATCTGAATTAATTGCTGAGAAATGTTTGCGGGCTTCAGTAAGTAAGTGATCAGGCAATTTAGTAAATGAGTGGTCAAAGGGGAGAGAAGAAATGAGAGTTAGTGACTGAATAGGACCTAATGACTGAGTGAGTCAGTGAGTGAGTGAGTGAGTGAGTGAGTGAGTGAGTGAGTGAGTGAGTGAGTGAGTGAGTGAGTCAGTGAGTGAGTGAGTGAGTGAGTGAGTGAGTGACTGAATGGGACCCAATGAGTGAGTGAGTGAGTGAGTGAGTGAGGGAGTGAGTGAGTGAGTGAGTGAGTGAGTCAGTGAGTGAGTGAGTGAGTGAGTGAGTGAGTGAGTGAGTGAGTGACTGAATGGGACCCAATGAGTGAGTGAGTGAGTGAGTGAGTGAGTGAGTGAGTGAGTGAGTGAGTGAGTGAGTGACTGAATGGGACCCAATGAGTGAGTGAGTGAGTGAGTGAGTGAGTGAGTGAGTGAGTGAGGGAGGGAGTGAGTGAGTGAGTGAGTAAATGAGTGAGTGAGTGAGTGAGTGAGTCAGTGAGTGAGTCAGTAAGTGACTTTGTGAGTGGTAATTGTAATATAATGTTAGTGTGGCTGAGTGAGTGAGTGAGTGAGTGAGTGAGTGAGTCAGTGAGTGAGGGAGTGAGTAAGTGAGTGAGTGAGTGAGTGAGTGAGTGAGTGAGTGAGTGAGTGAGTGAGTGAGTGAGTGGGTGAGTGAGTGAGTGAGTGAGTGAGTGAGTGAGTGAGTGAGTGAGTGAGTAAATGAGTGAGTGAGTGAGTGAATGAGTGACTGACTTTGCAAGTGGTAATTGTAATATAATGTTAGTGTGGCTGACTGAGCGAGTGAGTGAGTGAGTGAGTGAGTGACTTTGCAAGTGGTAATTGTAATATAATGTGAGTGTGGCTGACTGTGAGTATGATTGAGTATATGTGTGTGTGAGTGAATGAATGACTCACTGACAGTGGAGGATTACAGTAATGAGTGAGTAGTTATTGAGTGACTGAGTGTGGAAGGATTGGTGTTGTGACTGTCTGATTGACATGGGTGAAGCATATGAAAGACCATAAGTGAACCATATGAAGTGAGTGAGTGAGTGAGAGAGAGAGAGAGAGAGAGATAGTGACTGAGTGAGTGAGTGAGAGAGAGAGTGACTGAGTGAGTGAGTGAGTAAATGAGTGAGTGAGTGAGTGAGTGAGTGAGTGAGTGAGTAAGTGAGTAAGTGAGTGAGTGAGTCAGTGAGTCAGTGAGTCAGTGAGTGAGTCAGTCAGTCAGTAAGTCAGTGAGTAAGTGAGAGAAAAAGTGACTGACCGACCAACATAGAGAGTAGGAACTCAGATCATGTAAGTGAGTGAGTGATTGAGTGAATGAGTCATTGGGAAGTCAGATTGACTGACTGACTGACTGGCTTAATCAGCAGGAAGTTTGACCATGTGACTGAGGGAGTGGGCGGCAGGTGTGGTTATGTGATGGAGTGACTGTGAGCTGTGTTTGGGCGTCGGCAGACCCGCTGTGAGAACCTTGGCGGAGGATTTGGCTCCACCGCCTCTCAGCTGCCACCTCCTCCCCGAGGGTGAGGCCCCATCTGGATATCTGTCACAGTGGGCAGGGGACCGGGCTAGGCTAGCGCTCGCTCTGCGGCACACACACACACACACGCTGGCCAGTGACCCGGAGACAGCATGACAGGGACAACTGACCAACTGCACAAAGGACATGTTTCATACACCAC
>CM059266.1:7269121-7289121 GCA_030347295.1 Setipinna tenuifilis
CTCAACCAAGTCGTGAGCTAGTTTTCATGCAGTAATTCATTTAGCGAATATTGTGCTAACAAGCTATGATGCGGTTTGTCAACAGTCGTTGCAGCCAATTGCAATGCCGGACAGTGTTGCCAAAAAAAGTCACAGAAAGTCGCTACTGGCTCTCTGAAAAGTCGCTAGGAGTCGATAGATCAGAAAAATCGTTCCGCGATTTCGCTCCGCAGGTGTGGCCGCTTTTTCCACTTTTCGCATTTTCGCTTTCCGCTCCGGTCTGAACTGTCCTTTAGGATGAAAAAAGTCCAGCAATTGCGAACTGGGAAACTAACTTCCATGGAATATGGAATATAAGCAGTAACACCTTTTCTTTTATGTAATTTTGCTTTTCATAATGTTAATAGTCATTCCAAATTTCATTTAGTTGTAGCTTTTAGGGGTGTGAGAGGTCAGTCTTGAGAATTTAGTTTTCATTTCTTGTCTACTAATTCTACATAGTCTTTACCTACTGTATTTCATCCAGTGGAGAGGGTGTGAAGTTAATTGGTGACAGTTTTTACTTTTCAAATTACAGTATGTCACAAAAGTGAGTACACCCCTAACATTTTTTTACTTTTTTTATTATATCTTTCCATGGGAGAAGTCTAAAGATATAATACTTTTGTACAACGTAAAGTAGGCAGTGTACAGCGTAACAGTGCAAATTCACAGTTCCCTCGAAATAACTCAACACACAACCATTAATGTCTGAACCACTGTCAACAAAAGTGAGTACACCACTACGTGAAAATGTCCAAATTGTGCCCAATTAGCCACTTTTCCTCCCTGGTGTCATGTGATCCATTAGTGTTACAAGATCTCAGGTGTAAATGGGTAGAAGTTGTGTTAAATGTGGTGTTATCACTCTCACACTCTCTCATACTGGTCATTGGAAGTTCAACATGGCACCATGGAAAAGAACTCTCTGAGGATTTAAAAAAGGAAATTGTTGCTTTACATGAAGATGGCCTAGGTTAGAAGAAGATTGCCAACACCCTAAAACTGAGCTGCAGCACAGTGGCCAACAGACTAAGGGCATGGATTACTGGAACCATGTCCTGTGCTCTGATGAGACCAAAATAAACTTATTTGGTTCAGATGGTGTCAGGTGTGTGTGGCGGCAACCAGATGAGGATTACAAAGACAACTGTGTCCTGCTAACAGTCAAGCATGGTGGAGGAAGTGTCATGGTTTGGGGCTGCATGAGTGCTGCCGGCACTGGGGACCTATACTTCATTAAGGGAACCATGAATGCCAATATGTACTGTGACATACTGAAGCAGAGAATGATGCCCCCCCTTTGAAACCGGGCCGCAGGGCGGTATTTATATCCCCGAAACGCGGAGCGTCGGGGATGTAATGGTTTTGCGTGCGCCGCCGCCGCGTCCGCCGCGTAAGGTCTTTCGTGTTAACGCGATAACTTTTGAACGGATGTTTGGATTTGTCCCAGATTTTTTGGGTGAATGCTCTAGGGCAGGTTCATGAACTGATTCGAGTTTGGAGGTCAACACTTTCAAGATGGCTGAATTCAAGATGGCTGAATTTTGGTTTGGCCCATAACTTCTGACTGGGTGGATGGATTTCTCCCAGATTTGGTGTGTTAATGCTCTAGGGTAGGTTCATGAACTTATTCGAGTTTGGAGGCCAACACATTCAAGATGGCTGAATTCAAGATGGCTGAATTTTGGTTTGGCCCATAACTTCTGACCAGTTGGATGGATTTGTCCCAGATTTGGTGTTTCAATGTTCTAGGGTAGATTCATGAAATACAGTATGAATGTTGGGGGCTTTGAAGCATCGCGTTTCGGGGATATACCTTCAGCAGTCGAAGACGACTGCATAGGCCTAGTTCAACATGGTAACGACCCCAAGCACACCTCCAAGATGACCACGCCTTGGGTGAGGGTGAAGGTGATGGACTGGCCTAGCATGTCCCTTGACCTGAACCCAATTCAGCATCGGTGGGGCATCCTTAAATGGAAGGTGGAGGAGCTCAAGGTCTCAAGCTCAAGGTCAGCTCCGTGATGTCGTCATGTAGAGGATTCCAGTGACAACTTGTTATGCTCTAGTGAACTCCATGCCCAAGAGAGTTAAGGCAGTGCTGGAAAATAATGGTGGCCACACAAAATATTGACACTTTGGGCACAATTTGGACATTTTCACTTAGGGGTGTACTCACTTTTGTTGGCAGTGGTTTAGACTTTAATGGTTGTGTGTTGAGTTATTCTGAAGGAACAGCAAATTATATAAGCTGTACACTGCCTACTTTAGGCTGTATTAGGCAGTGCAAATGTAGAGCTGCATCACTGCAGTGCACTGTTTTATGTTTATGTGAGGGAGATTGTCACGCAGTGTAAGGTTTTTGTGCTTCTTGGCTGAGATTGGTCGTTGGCTTGGTATAGTGGTTGAATTAAATGTGGCATCTTTATATACATATGTTATATGACATGTTGTGAGTTGAATCGTGTATGAATGTTCAAAACACAACTGCTGAAGGGTTGAGCCACTTGTTCTTTGTTCGGGTTGTTGTTATGCAGTCCTACATCAATATCTAAAAGCCAAAAAAAACTAAAAACAAAAAACAAACAAAAAAACAACCTAATCCTAATCAGCTGGCACCTTGCCGTGGTGGATTAGCTTGTGTGTCTTATCATGCCAGTTGAACTTTCTGTTTCACCATTTGTGAATTTCTTTGGCTGAGACCAGACAAAGATCAGCTCTTAATCAGTTTTCATGGTAATCACATTTTCCATGATTTGGATCACATAAATAATTTAAAGACACATCAATAGCCATTTTTGTGAAGTATGTTTATATTGACATGTATTTCTGCTGTATTATTGCACTATTTTTAATCTGTTTTCCAATTAGGAACTCCATTTATGGTGGCCATTTTGGAAAATGGCCACCATATTGGATGTCTATAGTTCTAAATCTATTCAGACCCCCTTTGTGACTCATTCTACCAACTTTGATACAAATATGTTGTGTTTCTGGCTGTTTTCAATTCATTTTATCATTACGGAATCTATATTTGTCGGCCATTTTCCAAAATGGCCGCCATATTGAATGCCTATAGTTCTAAATGTAATCAGTCTCCCTTTGGGAACCTTCCCACCAAATTTGGTACACATATGTGATGTTTCTGGGTGCTTTCAATCCATTTCCCCATTTCCATGGTGGCCATTTTGGAAAATGGCCGCCATGGCCCCCAAGGGCCAGATCTTGAGCGCCTACGGTTCCAAATCTGATCAGACCTCATTTGAGAGTCTTCATACCAATTTTCATGCTTTTATCGCAAAGTGATCGATTTTCGCAGCTATCCGCCGGACTATCAAGGAAATTGACTAGGTAGATGTTAGCTCTCTATACATCCAACATATACACATGTGATAGTACACATATAATAGCCTACAATATGCAAAGCAATACAATAAATATAATACAATAGATAAATAGAAATATGTGGACTCATGAGCCGACAATATACTTATAGGCACTAAATATAGGCAATGATATTAATTAAGTGTGGCCCAGTCCTGGCATGACTGGCAGAAAAAAAACAAACATATATTCCATAAGGAGTTAAAGACTTCCTGGCAACACATCCATTCACACACACACACACACACACACACACACACACACACACACACACACACACACACACACACACACAAACACCTTCCACCCAACCCTCTACCCAGCCCTCCCTTGACTGTTTGTCAGAGACACTAGTTTCCCTGCGACAGCTGTACAACCACCACCACACTCTCTCCTACCCCAACCTCAACCCCACCCCTCCCCCCAGGTGCTGCTTGGCTGGCTCTCTTCAGCATGACTGGTACCCGGTGGACCCATGTGACCAGGCTGAGTAGTGGCCAGAGGGGGCCTGAGGGCTGAGGGCTGAGGGCTGAGGGGTGAGGGGTTGGCCCCTGATGCCTGTGAAGAGCTGGGCATGGAGCATGCAGCACAGCCCATTATCAGACAGGGGAAGTCTGTGAAAACGACGCTGTGATAAGCAGTGAAGTTGGTGCAAGTGAGCTGCTTGTCGCAGTGAAAGAGGTTGCAGGAAGAGGATCTGAGAGAGTGGGCTGCTGCCGGGGGGAGACCACCTCCACATGCGCTTCATTCTGATGAAACTCTCAGACACTGCAGAGGGGAGGCAAACAAAGTGCGCACATTATTTTAATAAAATGTTGTGCCCACACACACACTCACAAAGACACACACACACACATAGAGACACACACGCACACACACACAGATACACACTACACACACACACACACACATACACACACACACTCATATACACACACAGACACACACACACGCACACACACACACACACTCATATACACACACACACACACACACACATATCCACACAGACACAGACACCTTTCATGAGAATGTATTTCCCAGAAGCTTTAATGTTTTTATCAGGTCTTTTCTTTTCATCTCTATTCATTAATCATAGAGTCACTCCTGCTCAGACTGCTTGGTTAGCACAAAAAGTGAAGCGCATGTCTCCCAAACTATGGACTATATTTGACCTCTGACCTTTGCCCTCTCCCTGGTGACGCTGCTGTGCCGTATGGAAGCTGCATACTGATTGCTCATCAAGAGGTCAGCCCAGGTCGATCTACGTCCCGCATTTAAACCAAAACAGAGCCTCTAGGATTCACCTCTAAGGTCTGGGCTATCGGTGTGAGCAAAACTATCATTACTTAAAAAAAAAAAGATGTGGATTTTTCTTTTCTTTTTTTTTAACCTACCACATCTTCTGTATTTTTTTTATACATGAAGGTGTTTGAAGGGTAAATTATATTATAAATTATATTTTGCGTTTAAATTACTGTGATATATTCCTTTGCTCATCCAAAGCCATTCATTTGTCTTGGCTAAGTGGCAGGGCAGCATAAACATGCACACTCACAAATCCAATAGTGGCTCACCGCAATTCATATTCATGTCACCTGACCTAGCATTTCATCTGGAGGGCTAAATATCAAGTGTCACTTTAAGGAGCTCCTCTTGAGTGGAATGAAGTGCAGACACACCCTCCCACACACATATTTACACATACGTTCACTCTCTCCCTCTCTCTCTCTCTCTCTCTCTGTCTCTCTCTCTCTCTCTCTCTCCCTCTCTCTCTCTCCCTCTCTCTCTCTCTCTCTCTGTCTCTCTCTCTCTCTCTCTCTCTCTCCCTCTCTCTCTGTCTCTCTCTCTCTCTCTCTCTCTCTTCCTCTCTCTCTCTCTCTCCCTTTCTCTCTCTCTCTCTCTCTCTCTCTCTCTCTCATACACAGACACACACACACAGACACAGACACACACATACACACACACACACACACGCACGCACGCACGCACGCACGCACGCACACACACACACACACACACACACACACACACACACACACACACACACACACACACACACACATACAGTACATAGGTGCTGATACAAACACTTTTACTTTCTCCTACACAGACAATAATCACACTCTTATGTAAACACACAGCCACACACACACACGCACACACACACACACACACACACACACACACACACACACACACACACACACACACACACACACACCAACTCTTTCAGCCAGTCTGTGAATTATAGCTGCCACATGTCTCTTGGAGCCTGTGAAAGAAATCTTTGATAAAGCCAACACCAGGAAGGACTCAGGACCAGTCCCCCACCTCAGCCTGTTTCAGAAGAGAGAGAGGGGAGAGAGGAACAGAGAGAGAGAGACAGGAGAGAAAGAGAGAAAGAGAGGGACAGAACGAGAGAGGGACAGAGAGAGAGACAGACAGAGAGAGAGAAAGAGGCAGAGAGAGAACGAGACAGACTTTACGTAAAGCAACACTCAGTAGTTTTTTTTAACCTTAAAATAATGTTTCCAAAATCGGTTCAGTGGCTCATCAGCTCATAACAGGGTAAAGGGCACTTCTAAATTCACTTTGCATCCCTCCATGGGCTATAACCGCACTATGCAAGGTTGCAGAAGCAGGTCACTCCAATCTGTAGTTCGGATAAGACATAAGAAAGACCATTCCGCTTCCAACCTGTAGGGCGACCGAAAATGAAAAGTGATTTAGTGTTACTTTAAGGAAAGAGACTTTCTCCTTGAGTCTCTTTCGTCTCCTATAGACAAAATGTAGAAAGATGTGCTGTACAGTAGGTTTAGATGAGTAGGCGATAGAGAGATAGAGAGATAGAGGGGACTGAAAAAGTATACTTCAAAACATCACTGAAGCTTTCTTTGCAGTCGTACTGTATAGGCTAAACATGTTTTTTTTTCTTTTCTATTTCAGACATGCACAGTTCACCTCAGATCTTTTATTCACATTACACAAGCTACTACTTTTGAGCTGTGATGATGAATGAACCTCCTCTATCTCTCATCTCTATACCTCTGTTTGTATATCTCTGTTTGTGTGCATCTATCACCACAAACACACGACCTTCGACCCCCACACCTGAGCGTGTGAAAGCATTCCTTTACTCTCTCTGTGTGGCAGCAGACCTTCATCATGTTATAGTGGAAGTGCAAAAGCGACAGCAGCCTTAGAGCCCTCACGCACAGTCATGTGACACAAGGCTTTGACCAGCAGCGGCTCCACTGTGCCTCGCCGATCGACCGCTGCGTCGTACTAAGCCACCGTCTCCGTGCGGCATACAGTACAAGGTGGGTGTGAGGTACGTGGTAAGGTTTTCCGGTAAGCTCCGTGGTGACGGTGTAGTGACCTGTGTGGGAGGACGAGTGACGCATGCGGGGGCCAAACTGGGCGTGACCCCCCCCATACAGAGGCAGGAAGTGGAGTTGTTTGATGTCGCTGGCAAGCACGGTGTGAATCTGAATCTGCCCTTTAACACACAGTAGGTCCGCTTCCCCTCTCCGTGTGTGTGGTGACCTCCCTTTCACTAGTGTATCTGACCTGGAGCAGTGACAGGAAGAGTCTCTTGTGCATGATACATATTACCCTACACAGGGAACTGACATGAGCCAGTGCGGAGAACTACTGCTGATTGACAGAACTCTGACGGCTTCTCTGATTCTCAGTCCAATGCAGCATTCCAGTGCATCAATTCCAAACTCTATTCCTATATCTAGTCTATGGACAGCACCGACTGTTTGTGATGTACCAGAAGATAATTATAACACATAATGACTGGCAGCTCTCAGATATCATACTTAATCAAGTCGATTGGCACAGATGCACATGTCTCTGTATGCATGTCTAGATGCAGTAACATTCCCTTGGTAGTCCTGGCTATATTCAGCATGAAGCTGTCAGATCTCATGAACCTGTTCACTTCGTTAGATGTTTCAGGAAGTGGAATGCTAAAGACATGTAGGTGTTTTTGGGGACTTTATTCATGAGATGTGTGCGTGTGAAATTTGTTATGGCACCTTGTCAAATAGGGGCAATAAATACTAGGTTAAACCGCGAGAAAAGTGCTGATAATCACGGGCCATTTCTGGTAAGATTGATTGATTAATTTATAATCCTGTAATTCTGTCTCCTAAAAAAAGTTTGTTGATATATTTATGTGTGCGTTTCCCTCTTCTCTCTTCTGATCCCTTCTCTTTTCTGCTCCTCTCTTTTCTCCCGTCTTTCTTAGCTTCTTCACTCCTCCTGTGAATGTTTGTGCGTTGTGAGTTCAGCAATGTTATTGATTGTGTGTCCTGCAGGGTAGACACTGTCAATGCAGACACATGAATGACTTCCACAGAAATCACAACTCTAAAGAAAAATACACACACAAACCCACATATAGAGATGAACAGACTAACACATAGAAGGTCAGACAGACAGACAAACACACACACACACACAAACACACATATAGAGAGATAAACAGACCAGACTGCACACACACACACACACACACATACCACACACATATGAACATGACACAGACAAAGAGGGAAAACAAGAGAAAAGAAAGAGTGCTTCATTACAAACCTGCACCCTTATTGAGATTCGTTTCTTTTTTTTATTATTTCTTGAGACTCCTACATGCCTGCCGTCAGGCCAACACATACATTTTCATTGATCAGATCATGAGGTAAAAATGTCAGCAATTTGACATCATCCCCACGGATAGCTTCTGTGTTCAGCTGGGACCTGCAAATTCAATCAAAGTGGGAAATCAATGGACACTCTGGGAAGGGAAAATAGCCAATAAGAAACAATTCGGACGTGAAGAGGGGGAGAGGACGGGTTATTGGCAGGGAGGAGGGAAAATAAGTGAAATACAATAACGCTAAAGAAGACACTCAAAGTCAGAGAGGGACGCTCACATACACATGGAGGAAAACACACACACAGTCACTCATACACGCACACACATGCACACACACACACACACACACAGTCACTCATACATGCACGCACATGCACGTACATACACACACACACACACATGCATATACACAAACACAAACTCACATAGGCATGCATGCACATACACACACACACACACACACACACACACACACACACACACACACACACACACACACACACACACACATACCACATACATTCTGCATGAATTTACCACAAATAAACAACCTTTTGGCACACACCTGGTGTGGAAGACATCTCTGACAGTGTATATAGGTAAAGTACATTCTGAAATTATGCATAGAATAGATTCTGTGTGTTGTGAGAGTAGAGGTGTGGGTGTGAGAAAGTGTTGTCTGTGTGGGCACATTTTACTTCCTGTTTCACAAGTACATGCACACCAATATCCAAACACGCACACACAAAGACAGACACAAACACACACACACACACATGCACAGACAGGGAGAAAACGAGAGAGATAGAGAGAGACAGCAACAGAGAAAGAACGATGGACAGACAGGCAAACAGACAGACAGACAGACGGATGGACGGACAGACAGACAGACAGACGGACAGACAGACAGACAGACAGACAGACAGACAGACGGACAGACAGACAGACAGTCAGACAGACAGACAGACAGACAGACAGACAGACAAATGGACGTACGGACAGACAGACTGGCACACTATACAACGTGCAGTACTGTGCAATGCTATATTTCATTCAAATAAATCCAGCAAACATATGGTGATTGTCCAGTGGACATGGTGGGGTCCTTTAATTGACTTTAACAGCGCATCAGGAAACTCTGTTGCCCATTTCAAATATTCTGCTCTACACACGGAGGAAAGGCTTACCTTAGAGCCTTGGCCCTTTAAACGATCCATCTTTGCACCCATACACAGGCTCTGTTCAGATTTTTGGTTGGTTTCCTGTCCATGACACAAAGCTTTATTTAGGTCATGTCAGTGAACACTGAAATTAAAATCAACTGCCAAAAAAAATCAGAGGCAAAGGGAAATGTAGCATCTGCAAAGATATTTGCACTGAAACTATAAACATATCCGCCTTTATTTCTGTAACACCCCAGGTCTACTTTCTGCCATCGACATGGCTCCTAAAGTTTTTCCTAAAGCATTTGTATTGCAGCTCAACTCATACTATCATCAGACACACACACACACACACACACACCACTCAGGGCTCGGTAGAATCACGTGAACATCCTGACGCCGCCAAAGTCTCCTCAAACCAAACTTTGTGTCGCGGGCACTTTCTAAGACACGTGTGTGACTTATTTAGTCTGCCTGAGGCGATCCCCGCTGTGTCTAATCTTGTGTAAGTTTGTTTTGCCTCCAGTGACAACATGGTGACGTACAAATGACGCTTCCCATGAAGGGGTCTACAGGGAGCACTGGCTGGGACTGGGGTGAGAGACAGAGAGAGACAAAGAGAGAGTGACGGAGGGAGAAATAGAGAGAGCGAAGGAAGGAAGGAGAAACAGAGAGCGAAGGAGGAACCTACTCACTCGCTCACTTGCTCACCCGCATGACTGGTGAGAGAGACAGAGGAGGAGAAACCCACTCACTCACTCACTCACTCACACACTCACTCACTCACTCACTCACTCACTCACTCACACACTCACTCACTCACTCACTCACTCACTCACTCACTCACTCACTCACTCATTCACTCACTCACTCACTCACTTACCCACTCACTCACTCACTCATTCACTCACTCACTCACTCACTCACTCACTCACTCACTCACCCACTCTCACTCACTCACTCATTCACTCACTCACTCACTCACTCACTCACTCACTCACTCACTCACTCACTCACTCACCCACTCACTCACTCACTCATTCACTCACTCACTCACCCACTCACTCACTCACTCACTCACTCACCCACTCACTCACTCACTCACTCACTCACTCACTCACTCACTGCTCTGCCTTGTGTTTCTCACTGCCATCCCTCTCATCCCTCTCCTCTCTCTCCTCTCCTCTCTCTCATCTCTTTCCTCTCATCTCTCTCTCATCCCTCTCCTCTCTCTCCTCTCCTCTCTCTCATCTCTTTCCTCTCCTCTCTCTCTCATCTCGTCTCCTCTCTCTCCTCTCTCTCTCATCTCCTCTCACTCTCTCCTCTCTTCTCATCTCTTTCTCTCCTCTCCTCTCTCTCCTCTCTCTCTCCTCTCTCTCATCTCTTTCCTCTCCTCTCTCTCTCATCTCATCTCCTCTCTCTCCTCTCTCTGTACTCTCCTCTCACTCTCTCCTCTCATCTCCTCTCTCTCCTCTCTCTCATTTCTCATCTCTCTCCTCTCCTGTCTCTCCTCTCTCTCTTTCTCTCCTTTCTCTCTCCTCTCTCTCCTGTCCCTTCTGTTCTGTTCCTCCGTCCTGTGTCCACTGGGCTCACACACATTGGCTTTGCAGCCTGTTATTTTTAAACATCCCAGAACATAGCTTAAAACATCACATCGATAAGACACCTTCTTTTAGGAACCTGCTAAACACATTCCCATTGCTTTCACCAATCTCTTCGCACTTTGGTAAAGCAGTGAAACACAAAACACCCCGTATAATTACTGCATGTCAACTGTGTGGAAAGTATTTAGTTGACATGCATAGACACTATTGATGTAATCTAAGCCTTCATTTGCACCTCTGTGGCAAGCTGAAACATCTATTTAGTGCTGTGTTGTACTGTTGCTGAAACTACTGTCATAATTATGTTTTATGAGGCTATACACCACAATGGTTGTAATATGTTACTATGTGATATTATGGTGTATAACTCACAATATGTATGCCAAGTGGTGTTTGAACTTCCTATTATAGACAGAAAGACAGACAGGCAGACAGGTAGATTTTTATTGCCACAAAAAAAGTTGGTCATAATTGTTATTAAGGTAGCTCAGTCGAAGGAGAGAGAAGTAAATAAATAAATACATACATACATACATACATACATACATACAAACATACAAACATACATACATACATACATACATACATACATACATACATACATATACATACGAAATCAATCATTCAGTTAAGCAGTTTTAAGGGGAAGAAGCTGTCTCTAAAACGTGTCGTCTCTGCACGGATGGATCTGTCAAGTCTTCCAGAGGGTTAGCCATCTTCAACTGTGTTTGTGAACTGTGTTACACTGCAAAGACGGTTTTTGTTTGTTGGCTTGTTTTTTAATGGCGCTGCACATACCATGTTAAACTTTAATAATTCAATCTCAAATCTTACATATTTAATGAAATGCTGATGAGCCATCAGGGTCGATTACGGTCGGGAACTTTAGTCTAGAAACACTATACCCTTTCCAGTTAAGAATTTGTAAACATGAAAGAAACGACTGTTCACAAAATAACAACAGAGATGAAACTGGAGTGAATAACTCACAGAATACTATAAAAAAACATTGGAACTGCATCACAAGATTAAAATGATTCCTACTAATTTCACATTTTAGTTGGACAGTTAACACTGATGATGCAGGCTTGATCCATCTGTAAAGTGTTTTGAAACTGTCAGTTATGAATGGGCGAACAGCTAAAAAAAAATATTGGCTTTTTTTGTTTTCTGCAGTAACAGCAAACGACCAGAAGGGGGCTCTGCCATATAAATACGAGGACCAGAGTCCGGGACTCAGCAAACAGCTTCAGTCTCTCCTTTCCATTTCTCTCTGTCTCTCTCTTTCTCTCTCTCTCCCTCTCTCTTTCACACACACACACCCTCTCTCTTTACCCCGCTCTCGCTCTCGCTCAGTCACTCTCACTTCCTCTGTCCATCCTCTGTATTTGTGTCATACTCATTCTGTCTCTCTGTCTCTGTTCCACACTCCAGCTCTTCTCCTCATCTACTCGGAGTGGGCTTTCTCTTGTACTTGTTTCTCTGTGTGTGAGTGAGTGTGTGTGCGCGTGTGTGTGTTTGTGTGTTTCTTAGTTGGGTTTTTCGTGCACCAGAGTTTGCAGAGTGAGCTTAAGAGTCCGGCGAAGTGTGCAAGTGTGCAAGCGACAGAACTCAGAGTGAGTTGAGTTTGACAGTAGACGTGCATGTGTGTGTGTGTGTGTGTCTGTCTGTCTGCATGTGTATGAGTGAGAGTGTGTATGTGTGTGTCTGCAGGGGTGTAAGTATGTGTGCCTGACCCGAACAGTTCTTGAGTGTGATCGCCTGTTTGTTTTTTTTTTTTTTCTTTTGCCTGCGTGCATGTGTGTGTGTCCCTCTGTGTCCCTGGCACCCTCCTTGTCCTCCTCCTTCTTCTCCTCCTCCTCCTCCTCCTCCTGTCCCCTCTCCCCTCTCTCTGCCTCTGCGCCTTCCTCGTGAAAAGCCTTCTGAGGGATCCTACTGCGCGTGGATCCCCCACCGCTCTTCTGGACAGGATCACCTCCCAGCCGGCAGTCACCATTTCGGCCCCAGGAAGACCCACCCTGGCTGCCCAGCCTCTCCCGCGCCTCAGCCTGGGCAGGAAGACCCTGGTGGCGGCGGCCGTGGGCGTCATGCTGGTGCTGGTGCTGGTGGTTCTCATCCCGGTGCTGGTCAGCTCCGTGGGCACCGACAGCAGCCACTTCGAGATGCTGGGCACCTGCCGCATGGTGTGCGACCCTTACCTGGGCCGCGGCACCACCGCTGCCACCGGGGCCCAGGGCGAGGCCGAGGCCCTGGCTGACAACAGCAACGTGGCCCCGCCCTCCACTCTCCACCAGGGGCCGCAGGGCAAGCCGGGCCGGCCGGGGAAGCCCGGGCCCCCTGGACCACCAGGGCAGCCCGGGCCCCCCGGACCCATGGGGCCCCCGGGGGACAGGGGCGAGCGGGGCAAGGGTGGAGGAGCCCTGGGCTTGGGCGGAGGTGGGGGTGGGGGTGAGGACGGTGGAGGTGGGGGGGGGGTCCTCAGCACGGCTTCTGACGGCGGGGCGGCCCGCGTGGCCTTCTACGCCGGCCTGAAGAACCCGCACGAGGGCTACGAGATCCTGAAGTTCGACGACGTGGTCACCAACCTGGGGAACAACTATGACAGCACGTCGGGGAAGTTTATCTGCAGCGTACCGGGAACCTACTTCTTCATCTACCACGTGCTTATGAGGGGGGGAGATGGGACCAGCATGTGGGCCGACCTCTGTAAAAACGGACAGGTGAGTGAGTGTGTGTGTGTGTGTGTGTGTGTGTGTGTGTGTGTGTGTGAGAGAGAGAGAGAGAGAGAGAGAGAGAGAGAGAAAGCAGGAGAAAGTGTGTGTGTGTGTGTGTGAAAGAGAGAAAATGTGCTTGCAAAATAGTTAGTTCAGCAATATATGCAGCAGCTTGAAAAATTCATCTCACGCATGAGAAATAGAAGCAACCTTTCATCATATGTGTACTGCATAACTCACATCTGACTGGTGAAGTGTTTTAAGTTAAGTAAGTTTTTTAAGTGCTAATGTATTCTCCACTCGTTTGGCTTACCGTGTTCCTGAGTTTCCTGACCATGTGCACCTGTTGTTGTGACCGACTGGCAAGGGTGACTTTGTTTGGGCATAAACGTGCATGACTTTCAGGGGTAGTAATTAATGAAGTTGCTTAAAGGTGATCCCCGGCGGACTGACACGCCTGGAGTTTTTTATTTCATTATTTCCCACAATTTATTTATGCATTTCGTCCACGTGAGACACTGGTGGGAGACACGGAAGCATCTGTCGCGCAATTCATATCTCCCCCGAGCACCCAGAGAAGTTCACACAGCTGCTCGCCACGAGCGCCTCGAAAGAACGATGTGTAATTTGGCGGGCAAGCATGGCGTTATCCCTTCAGTGCCTTAATGCGCAGTGACATTGCGAGCGTGTCCCTCGCAAGAGAAGGACAAATTAACACTGGCGCGCATGCTGGCACACACACACACAGACACACACACACAGCCACAGGACCTCCAAGGAGCGGAGGAAGCATATCTGCCATTAAGCGGAGTTTTTTCTCGGAAGACCCCCACTTGTGGGTGCGTCTCTACTCAATAAAGGACAGTCGGGATGTTGGCGCTTGTGCCTTGGGATGTCGCGTTCATGTCAGTCATTTTATGTTTAAAAAAATATAGTCTGATTTTGGCTGATATTTGAAAGCATTATCTTCTTGCAACACTATGTGACATATCTTAAAAATCATTAATAGCAGGCTATTTGTTTTCGCACAGTCAGTGTGCGCACCGTCGGCAAATAGACTTTTGGAGAGGTGACAGCGCAGTCATTGACGGCGACGGGAAAAGCAGAGAAAAATAACCAAAATAAGCATTCCTCTGGTGTTGTGGGATTACACAGTCGAGAAGTTACGTTTATTAGCTTTAATATGTGACATTGCCTACTTCCGAGCTCGTCCGCTCAAGCGAAAGGCTAGTCATGTGTTGCCAGGTCCCCGCGTGCGTTGCTGAAATCATGGTCGCAACACCAGGAGTAAAGTATTTTGATAATAACACGATGCCTGTCAGACCTAAGACGTTGCCTTGTAATTTAACATGCCAGATATAATTCTAATGAAATATGATCATAATATATATTATAGATTTTTTATATAGTATAATTTTTCAAATACACACACTAAAAGTTACTTATTTGTATTCAACTCTGTAATAATTCTAATCATTAAATGAAACGAAGGCTAACACCAGGCTAAAAATGTAGTTTTTTTATTGAGACCTTACACTGATAGTCATGTTGTCCAAATTAGCCCAAGTAAAAGCAAAGCTATTATTATTGTTTCATGTTAATAATAATTGTGCATGTTCTCCTCCTTACTTCATGGTGTGTTTTTATGTCACCATAAGTTATTTACCAGGACTACTGAGTTGTTTGTGTTTTGGTAATTAAAAAGTGGGTTGGAGATCATTTTTTAAGCACACATGAAACCTCTGTGGGCTTGCAGGACTAATAAGATGGCCTGGTTAATTAAGAGCAATGTGTCTGTTGCAGTAGTTCTCCTCTGTGTGGGTGTGTGTGTGTGTATGTGTGTGTTCTCCTCTGGCTCACATGTACAGCTCTGCATCCCTTAGTCCTGCTGGATCAATTTAAATTTAATCAGGAGGGTGGGGTGGGTGTGTGAGTCTGAAGCCAACTTAAGTTGGACTGACCTTTGCCCATCCTCATATCATATTTATGAATCATATATATATATGTGTATATATATATATATATATATATATATATATATATATAGTTACTGTGCCTTTTATTGTGTAGATCATCATGCATGCGACAAACCTCTCCATCTACCTACCCATCTCGGCTAGCATACAGACACTTAGGGTTACAGCACGCACATACTGTCAGTGCCAGCATTAGAAACCTTCACCTACTCTAGCACATTAAATCAGGCTGAGCAAATGTCTAATTGCACAAACTACATTTGCTGATATGAACCAAGGAATGTAGGCTACACCAAGGATGTTCTATGGCTGTCTAGGTACCAGTTGTTTAGCTTTTTCTAATAATCTAATAATAGGTCCTGGTGTTTTTCCTCCCAGATGTAAGAATAATAGACGCTGGTGTGTTTCTCTCCAGGTGTTAGAATGTCTTTTGCAGCTTCTGGGTATATCCGGGCTCTGGGTTCCTTTTTGTGGGATTTTATGGTAGTGTCATCTTTGCTGGTATTGAGACTGTGTGTGTGTGTGTGTGTGTGTGTGTGTGTGTGTGTGTGTGTGTGTGAGAGAGAGAGAGAGTGAGAGAGAGAGAGAGAGAGAGAGAGAGAGAGAGAGAGAGAGAGAGAGAGAGAGAGAGAATGTTTGTGTTGTCTGTTGCCTTTGAATGAGGTAAATTATGCACACACACACACACACACACACACACACACACACACACACACACACAGATAGATATTTCCCTGAACACTCCAAAGAAAAGGCCTCAGCTTGAGCTTTCATGTCAAAGTGAAACCCCATCAACAGGATGAGATGGAGCAGCCACCCGTAGTAAGGTGCATTCTTCCCCCAACCAGCGTCTCTCTGTCTCATTGACCGGGCTTGGATACAATGAAGCAGACCACAGACCCTATAGCTGTCACGGAGCAGGACATGTTACTCTCCATATCAGCAATCAAAATCACATGTATAAACACTACTGCCCCACAGCAGTGCATCCACTACGGCAACAAAAAAACAGTACTGAATGGTCAGCTATTGGACTTGTCACCCTGCCTGAGCTGAACACCGTGGCCATCCTTTTTGTTTAGTGACTGACTGTGTGTGTATGTGTGTGTACCGACTGTGTGTGTGTGTGTGGGGGGGGTGTATGTGTATGTATGTTTAGTGACTGTGTGTGTGTGTGTGTGTGTGTGCGTGTGTGTATGTGTGTGTATGTGTGTGGGGGGGTTATGTGTGTGTGTGTTTGTGTGTGTGTGTGTGTATGTGTGTGTATGTGTGTGGGGGGGTTATGTGTGTATGTGTGTGTATATATGTGTGTGTGTGTGTGGTCATCCTCCTTTGTTGGCATCTCAGAGCAGCACTGCAGGAGAAGTTAATTGTTGTGTGAGTGAGCGATGGCACACAGGCTGGTGGCACACAAAACAGAAGGAACAAAGGAACGGAAGGAGAGGAAAGAAAAAGGAAAGAAAAAGGCAAGAAAAGGAGAGAAAAGGCAAGGAAGGGAAGGGTGTATCTGACGGAGGCCAGCACGCGTGGCGACGGTGACGGTGGTGACGGCGGTGGCGGCAGCAGAGCAAGAAATAGGAGGTGTAAAAAAGAGAGAGTGAGTTGAAAGGCGAGCGTGAACATATGCTGCAGTAAAAACGCCGTCTGTTCTTGTGCGCGAGGCGAGGCAAGGCAGTCGAGGCAGAAGAGGCGAGGCGAGGCGAGGCGTGGGGGCCCCAGAGACAGCTCTGCGCTAGCACTTAAGGTAGACGCGGGCACGCGTGGCCCCAGGGACCCGGCTAATCTTTATAAAGTGGTTATGGCCCCCCTAATTAAACGCCCCACTCACAGCAGCGTCTGGAGCAGAGGAGAGGAGAGGAGAGGAGAGGAGAGGAGAGGGAGAGGGAGAGGGAGAGGGAGAGGAGAGGAGAGGAGGAGAGAGGAGAGGAGAGGAGAGGAGAGGAGGAGAGAGGAGAGGAGAGGTGAGGAGAGGGGCAGCATGCCACTGCATCTTCAGCTGGGTTACTATGTTTTGGGGATGTGCGGGGTATCTGTTTTGTATAGATGTGTGTGTGTGTGAGCTGTGTGTGTGAACTGTGTGTGTGTGTGTGTGTGTGTGTGTGTGTGTGTGTGTGTGTGCGTGTCTCTGCATGCGTGTGTGTGTGTTTTTACAGTAATTTGTATGTATATGCACAAGCACGCACTTCTGCATGCGTGTGTGTTTGCACTCTGTGTGTGTGTGTGTGTGCTTGTGTAAGCACTATTAATTGTGAATAGATAGTCACCCTTAATTGTACACTTCTCTGTACCGCTTCCATCAATATCACACCCCAGGCAATATTTCACCTTTTAAAGACTCTTGATTAAACCTGAAGTCTCTTAAAAAGAGGCTAAAAAAAGGAGGTGTACTCAGATTGCCAAGTGCATGGTGCCAAGGCAGGTAAAAACATGATCAAAACTCAAAAGCACTTTGGTGTTCTCTCCTCCGCGGTGGCCTGAGCTCCCCTCTTATCGTAAGTACCCCTACGCCGGGCCAGTTGGCATCAAATACACACCTGAGGGTGATGCTGATGCCTACTGCCAGCTACAGAATATTAGATTTTTCTCAACGGCCCTTTTCCTTCATTTCCATCATAAAATCTTCATAGCACAAAGAGAAAGACGGGAGAGGGAGAGAGAGACAGAGAGAGAGAGAGTGGGAGGGAGGCATAGAGGGAGTAGACAGGCAGACTGAGAAGGAGGGAGAGAGGAAGGGAGGGAAGTGTCTTTGTGGAGCTCTTTTTTCAGCAGTGTCTGCGAAGACACATGAGAGAAATTTCTGAGTATCTGAGTGTCCTTCTTAAACTCCTTCTGCCTCTTTTGCTTTCACTACTAAAGTACAACAAGTGACAAGTGATCTCAGATGAATAAACAGAGAAACACCTGTTTTGTTTGTGTATCAAGGAAAAAGCCATTTTTATCTGCACACAACATCTCTCAGTTATGGTACGTGTGTGTGTTTTAATTATACATCCCTGTGTGTGTGTGTGTGCGTGTGTGTGTGTGTGTGTGTGTGTCTGTGTGTCTGTACATGTGCCCGCGCGTGTGTACGTGCACAAATCTGTGCGAATGCATGTGTGTTTGTGTGTTTTACAGCAGCTGTGGCTGCTGTATCTGTGTGTGTGGTGTGTGTGTGTGTGTGTGTGTGTGGCGTTCCCATGCGCAGGGGGGGGGGGGCTGTGCTGAGCCGCTGGGGCCACGCTTTGGCATGTTCCAGCCCTGCTCTTAATTAACACAGCTAATATTGGGCTATTACCAGCCCAGCTACGCCAGCCCAGCCCTCGCACAGGGAACACACTCAATAAGGTGTGTGTGTGTGTGTGTGTGTGTGTGTGTGTGTGTGTGTGTGTGTGTGTGTGTGCGTACGCTTCTGTGTGTGTGTGTGTGTGTGTGTGTGTGTGTGTGTGTGTGTGTGCGCTTCTGTGTGTGTGTGTGTGTGTGTGTGTGCGTGCGCTTCTGTGTGTGTGTGTGTGTGTGTGTGTGTGTGTATGTGCGCGCCTCTGTGTGTCAGGTTGTACACCTCTTCTCACAGCTAAGAAAAGAAAAAGTCTAGACGTCTAGACAAAAAAAAAAAAACAAGAAGTCACTCAAAAATGAAGAAGCAGGAATCAGAAGTCAGCTGTAAATTCTCCTGGTCTTGTGAAAACTGTCCATAATGAGAGGGCATTGTGGTACAGAGCACCTGTACCATGAATGGGCAAATGCCTATGGGGGGACCAGGGTCATTCCCCAACTCTACCCCATCTCTCTCTCCCACTAACTTCCTGTTTACGTCAGCACGGCGGCGGCCCTATCAAGGAAGGCATAGGGATAAAAGGCCAAAAGCACAGTTAGAAAACTGTCTGGTAAAGCTTTCAGAGATGAGTTGCCCTCTCTGTCCTCAGTATGTCTGACTTCCTGACACAAACACACACACACACACGCACACACACACACACACACACACACACACACACACACACACACACACACACAAAGAAAGAAAAGCTTTCATGTCAGAGTCCAATCCCATCAACAGGATGAGATGGAGCAGCCTCCAGTAAGGTGCATTCTTCCCCCACCACCGGCTCTGTGTCTCATTCACCCCTCAATCCACAGGTAAATGAAGTATTCACAAGACCTTTAAAGAAAAAGGGAAGTCATGTAAAAAGGAACAAAAAGGAAAAAACAATTACAAGACCTCTAAATGGAAAAAATGAGAAGGCACTTAAAGAGCAGGAATCAGAAACCATCGATAATTTTTCTGATGTAATGAAATCTGTGCGTAGCTCTGGCCTTCAGAGATAAATGATCTTCTCTGTCCTTACTGTAATAGGCCTGACATCCTGTGTGTTCCACACTTCAAAAGACCTTAATGACAAGCAGCACATAGCTGTGACACAGTGAAATGTTAAGGATGCGGTAGATCAGGTAGATCAGATAGATGTCCAAATGCAGTGACAGAGCACCCAGCT
>CM059266.1:7294121-7304121 GCA_030347295.1 Setipinna tenuifilis
CTCTCTATCTTTGGCTATCTCATTTTTGCTGTCTCACTGTCTCTGGTTCTCTTACTTTCTCTGCCTCCCCTCTCTCTCTCTCTCTCTCTCTCTCTCTCTCTCTCTCTCTTTCTCTGTCTCTGGCATTCTCTTTCACAGAGTACATCTCTTTCAGTAGCGCACAGGGCTTTGTCATGGCAGCCTGCCGTCTGCCGAAGAATGCCTGCTTCTGCCTTTAATCACCTGGCCTGTGTGTGTGTGTGTGTGTGTGTGTGTGTGTGTGTGTGTGTGTGTGTGTGTGTGTGTGTGTGTGTGTGTGTGTGTGTGTGACAAAGATATGTGTGTGTGTGTATGTGTATGTGTTTGTGTGTGTGTGTGTCTGTGTCAGTGTGTGTGTGTGTGTGTGTGTGTGTGTGGGGGGGGGGGGGGGGGTGTGCGTGTGTGTGTGTGTGCGTGTGTGTGTGTGTGCGTGTGTGTGTGTGTGCGTGTGTGTGTGTGTGTGTGTGTGTGTGTGTGCTCAGTGCTGAGACCACTGCACACTGCGGAGCCAGGTAGCCCTGATGCAGGGGGGGTAGAGGGAGGAAATAAAGCAGTCTGATAGAATCAGTGCTAATTCCAGTCTAATCTAATTACATTTACAACAGATGTTGATGGCGGTAATGCCCAAGAAGGAACTAATTAAGTGAATATGACTTACATTGTGCTTCACAATTGGATGAAATTGCAATTCAATTATCACAAATGATTAGTTGTTATTGAATTACGTTAATATTCATTAATAACAATCAAATGGCAAATATGCATGCTATAAAAAAAACTAACCACAAATAAGTTCCTCTGTGTTGTTTGCCAGCCATGCACATATGCATATTAAACCATTATAGCCACAACAGCCGCGCTGGGCTGGATGTTTCTGTGTGTTTTGTTTTGAAAGCACTTGGACTCTATCCCACAGTGTGGGAGGGGCGTCAGCAGATAGATGAGAGGAAGAAAATGCCCATATCCACAGCAGCCGATAAAATAAACAATAGTCTGGTTACATTTCCTAGAGAACATGATAAATCCACAAAAATATTTCATAATGTGTTTTAAATCTTTAAAATAGCGTGGAGAGGAGAGCAGAGCTGGTGGTGTTTTAGGCAAGGTGCCACATGGGCAGGGTTC
The DNA here is from genome assembly GCA_030347295.1 of Setipinna tenuifilis. Lineage (NCBI taxonomy): Eukaryota > Metazoa > Chordata > Actinopteri > Clupeiformes > Engraulidae > Setipinna > Setipinna tenuifilis. Next base: position 7,295,265 of record CM059266.1, read on the forward strand.
CAGGAGCACACTGTAATCTCTCCTGCCCTTACACTTGGCTCTGCGGCACAGGCATCATGCATCGCTTAGACCTTTATTTACACCTACGATTCAGACTTGTGTGTGTGCTTGTGTGTGTCTGTGTCTGTGTGTGTAATACATTTTGAAAAAAAAAATCATCCAACACAAACATCCTCAGTTGCAGTTCTATAACTAACATTTTGTGTGTGTGTGTGTGTCTATGTATGTGTGTATGTGTGTGTGTCCGTGTCTGTGTGTGTGTGTGTGTGTGTGTGTGTGTGTGTGTGTGTGTGTGTGTGTGTGTGTGTGTGTGTCTGTGTGTGTGTGTCTGTGTGTAACACAACACCATGTCTGCTTCCATCCTGCATCCTTAGCTATTTAGCAGGTGACGTGACTGTGTGATGCGGGAGCAGCTAGTTCCTTACCTCATTGAGCATAGGCCTCACTGCCAAACCTCTAATGGGAACAGACTGGAAGCAGTCCTCACTTTCTCTTATGAAAAACAGGTTTTAGTTCCTTAATCATGCTCGCACTAATTCCCCCATAAACCCCCGGCTTTACCCCAGTTGATAGAGAGCTCTGGTCTCTTACACTTGAGACTTTACAGGAGCGGTGTGCGTTGGGGGAAACGGCTCTCGCTTCGCCAGCGATGGCTTCTGTTTCTCCGTGTGCGGCGCGAGCTGCGAGGGCCCCAGTGATCCCCCATCAGGCATGCGGCGCACGGCCGCGCATTCAAACGCAATTAGAGACGAGCGTTCCCTCCAATTTAACACGGATCTCACAGCGCCGCACGGAAACACAAGCACCAGGCAGAGAGTCAACAGGTGTGAGTGAGTGAGAGTGTGAGAGTGGGTGAGTGAGTGAGTGAGTGAGTAAGTGAGTGAACAACAGTGTGAGAGAGAGTGAAGAGAGACAGTGAGAGGGAGAGAGAGTGAGAGAAACAGAAACAGAAAGAGAGAAAGACAGGGAAAGACAGAGACTCAGGGAGAAACAGAGAGGCAGGGAAGAGAAAGAGAGAGACAGAGACAGAAACACATTTTCCATTTTTCTGTCTGCACCATTTAGACACCTCATTTTTACCATATTTTACAAATGAGGTCTTGTGAATATACAGCTCTGTACTGAATCAGATACACAGATGAACTAGGGTGAATATTTGTGATTACGGTAGGCCTACAGGGAGTTAATGTTATCAGCTGTGACATTAATGCATTTTTAAAAATAATAATTATCTAAATTAACACAAACATCAGTTGCAGTTCTGTAACACTTTCTGTGTGTGTGTGTGTGTGTGTGTGTGTGTATGTGTGCGTGTGTGTGTGTAAGAGAGAGAGAGAGAGAGAGAAAGAAAAAGAGAGTGATAGAGAGGGAGAAAGAGGGATGGAGGCAGGGAGCTGGGCCAGTTTGATTATTCCATCAGTGACAATAGCGGAGGGGAATGGGACATGACAGCCAGTGATGTAGCTGCATGGTGAGGGGAGGACACATCCCCACCGGCCCCGCTATGCTGGGCTGGGCTGGGCTGGGCTGGGCTGGGCAGGGCTGGGCTGGGCTGGGCTGGACTGGACTGGGCTGGGCTGGGCTGGGCTGGGCTGGGCTGGGCAGCACAAACAGCTGCAGGAGACTGCACGGCCCACAACACATCTGCCGCCATTGGCCAGCACGCTCTCCATGCCCACTTTGACTTTGAGGAGAACTTGAAATTTCTCTCTTCCCTCTCTCTGTCTGTCTGTGTGGTTGTTTCTCTCACTCTCCCTCTCCCTCTCCTTTCTCTGTATCTTACTCTGTCTCTTTCGCTCTCTCTATCTCTCTCTCTCTGACTCTGTCTCTTTCCTTCTCTCTATCGCTCTCTCTTTTTGTCTCTATCGCTCTCTTTGTCTCTACCTCCCTCCCTCTCTCTCTCCCTCCCTCCCTCCCTCTCTCCGTATCTCCTCTCGGATTTGTCTCACTCTCTCTGTCAGTCCCCTGGCCCTGATGGCTGCATCAGCCTGGGAGGCAGAATTAGTGTTGAAGGCAGCTGCTGTGGTCGTTTCCATAGCCACATGCTTCACGATTCCGTGACAAACCCAGCGGTCTGATTGGGCCTGTGCTTAAGGTAGTAGACCCTGTGTGAGCTCTGCTGTCACTAATGTGTGAAAACACATCGTTTCTCTAGACTTAAATAGATGTGACATTTACCTTATCAACTGTCTGTGGAGTTTTCTTTTTTTTCTTCCGTTGCCATTATTTACACAATTGTTTATTTCCTTCTAGAAATGTAGCACTCATGTACATGTACTTGCACTAAATCACACAATAATTCCACAGAATGTTCCAGCACAATAACTTATCCAGATGCATGTGAGCCAGAAAAGGTTTCACGCCTTCAATATCTTAAGATCTTACTGATTTCACTAAAAGGACCTATAATATGACTATATACAACATTGTTATCAGTTCAATCAAACATTGTCATCTGCTTTTCCTTGTGCTGTTGACTTGTTGTTGGCTTTTCTAAAGTAAGTGATAACAGTGTTTTTTTAGTTTACTGGCATATTAAGAATACCAGCCATTACACTACATATCACCTCTGTGAATGCCCATGCTTATTGTAACACTCCAAGGTTGAGAGACGTGTATCCTAATATGTCCGATCGTGGACTGACTCCACCAAGCGTGTGTTCAGAACCGCCTCCCCATCCGTCTGCCCCACCCCTGCACACTCCGACGGCCTTTTAATTACCTCCCTAACGATCCCAAAACTCCAGCGACCCTGGAAGTTCGCGCCCCGCGGGTTGGGATAATATTAGACAATAAAAAAAGATTAAAAAGGGCTAAATCCTCCTCGACAAATCCCGCCGATTCCCCCTTTAATAAGGCGGCGCGTGTGTGTGTGTGTGCATGTGAGTGCATGTGTGTGTGTGTTCGTGTGTGTGTGTGTGTGTGTGTGTGCATGTGTGTGTGAGCATGTGTGTGTGTGTGTGTGTGTGTGCGTGTGTGTGTGTGTGAGCATGTGTGTGTGTGTGTGAGCATGTGTGTGTGTGTGTGTGTGTGTGTGTGTGTGTGTGCGTGCGTGTGTGTGTGTGCGTGTGTGCATGTGTGTGTGCGCGTGTGTGTGCGTGTGTGCATGTGTGTGTGTGTGTGTGTGTGTGTGTGTGTGTGTGTGTGCGCGTGTGTGTGCTCAGGGCCTTCTTTATTTCATATTAATATGCTGTGGACAGGCGTCGCCATGGAGCCGGAATAGCAGCCATTGTTTGCACATTGATATTAGACTCAACAGATTTAATCAGGAAGGTAAACAATGAGGTGCGCACATTTCCGTCAGGGCAGAGATTACCCCCTTCTCCTCTCCTCTCTTCTCTTTTCTCCTCTCTTCTCTTATTCTCTCATCTCCTCTCTTCTCTTCTCCTCTCTTCTCCTCTCCTCTTCTCTCTTCTTCTCTCCTCTCTTCTCTTCTTCTCCTCTCCTCTTCTTTCCTCTCCTCTTTTCTCCTGTCTTCTCCTCTCCTCTCTTCTTCTCTTCCTCCTGCACAGATACTGTCGACAGCTGTACCTTGGAGGTTATCGAGAGATTCAAGGGCTTCTTGACTCTCTGTCTGTCTGTCAACACAGTGTAAAGTCATTTCACCTCCACTGTGCCGCAAATGATATCATACAGTATATTTCAGTCTTTTTTTTATGCAGCGCTTTTCTTTTTTTTTTTTTCAAACGCACCTTCCTCTAGTCATTGTTGCTCCATTGTCTGCCTCCATTCGTTCCATTGTCTCTCGCAGCCCTGGAAGTTTATCGGCCTCTCTCAGACTCAGGATAGGTCAAGGGGAAATGTCAATCATACAATACATCAACGCACCATTGGCTGAGCAGGAGCGCCGGGCGAGAGGATTGGTGGCGTGAGATAACCTGGCAGTCATCAGTTATAGTGCCTGTTGACTGGCGGGACGTTGAGAAATGTCAGCTCCGACACTGATGTCTCCCTTTTATGGGTGTTGCCAAGAATAATTCAAGCGATGAGACCGTGACAAAGGCTGGAAACTACAGTCGTAAAAGTTCAACTGATGCATGATAATGAGTGAGCACAACGTCAACGTCTGACCGAAAAACAAAAACTGTGACATTTAGAGAAGCAGGCTAGGCAATACGCTCAGACCATTATTAAGTGAATTATACACAATAGTGTTTGTTTGCGTATCAGTTTAAAACTTACATTCTAATTGACAAGCGGTAAACATGTTTCTTGTCACACATATGTGTAAATGATGTTTCTACAAAATTGGTGGAGCGTATGTAGTGTAGTCAAATCACATTGATGGAGTCTTCTATTACGTAAAGCTAAACCAGGAGTAGCTTAACAAGGATTGTTGTATAGTAAAGCTAAATAAAAATATAAAAGAGATGCATAGAGGCAGACAGACAGACACACACACACACACACACACATACACACACACACACACACACACACACACACTTTTTCACTTTCACTCCCTTTCACACACTGACACTTGCATTAGCCTACATCTGATTAGATTACATGCAGTACAACCACACACTGGACTTGGCTTGGACTTGACTGTTTTGCCAAATGTAGCCGTGTCTACATGACTGCACAAAGACACCAGATGAACAGCAAAGGTGTCTGTTTGGGGGGTGGATCACCTGCTGGGGTCACCTGTAGTGCTGCTGGGGGTGCAGCAGTGCTGCCTGACTGCACACACTGCCAGGTGATGCCAAGGTCAGGTGAGCGTACTCACTCCTATAGCGACTCTTAGACTCACTCCTCCTCTGTCTGTCTGTGAGGCCCAGAGATGTGTCAACATGGCTTAATGTAATATGGATGACCCCAGGGGATTACATGCCTCTCCGCATGGGTGTGGGCATGAAGTGACTGAAGCCAGCAAGGAACGTGGAGGAAGGGGGTGTGGGGGCGGCATGGGTTAGGCGTGGGCGACGTGGGCAGTGGCTATAGGAGAGGGATCATATAATGAGACCCCCATCTGTTATTGTAATCACACAGCACACTGTGTACACCACGATTGCAAATTCAACGCCTGTGTTTAACCCATCACATGTGTGAGCAGGGGGCAGCTATGACAACGGCTTCCGGGGAGCGGTGTATGGGGACTGAGATGCCATGCACAGTCATGGGGCAGCTCAGTCTCAGTGGAGGGACGATGGAGGAGAGCGCTGGTCATTTACTCCCCCCATCCACCCACCTATCAATGTGGGGAAATTCAACCTGTGACCCTTTGGCTGCAGGTCCGACTCCTTAACCACTAGCTCATGACTGCAGGCGGCCTCTGTGGATGATCCCAGAAAAAAACTACAGAAAATTGGCAAATTGAAAAATTGAAAATTGGAAAACAATGGACAATTGTGCCTCTTTCTGCCCATCCTTCCCTTTGTACGTGTCTACCTATCCGTCCGTTTGTCCGTTTGTCCATTTTGTCTGTGTGACCGTCCGTGTGGTGGCTGTGGCTTGCCTGTCGTCACCCACCTGAAGTATCGACCGTCTGGCTTCTCTGCGTCTGCACCTGTCCGCCTGACAGTCAACAGAAAAGGTCTGCTGTTCCTCTCACGTCATTACCTTTCCCAACAATGACAGAGAGAGAGAGAGAGGGAGAGAAAGAGAGGGAGAGAGAGAGAGAGAGAGAGAGAGGGGGAGAGAGAGAGAAAGGGAGGAGAGAGAGAGGGGGGGAGAGGGAGAGAGAGAGAGAGAGAAAGAGAGAGAGAAAGCAAATAAGAGTGAGTGATGGGTAAAGAAAGGCAAAGAAAAGAGACAGATAAGTAAACGAAGAAGCACCCCCATTGTCTGAGACGGCGGCAGAAAGCAAAAAAAAATAGAAGAAAGAAAGACAGGAGAAAAAAAAACGAGTGAAAAGAAAGAGGAGGAGAAGAAAAGAAAGAGAGATTGATTTCGATACTGCGTGTTCACACCTTGTGGTCTTTCTTTCACCCTTTTTCATTCCCTGGTTTCAGCACTTTCTTCTGGAACGGATCAAATTGTGGAAGAACCATTTCTTCCTCCTTTTCTCCAACAGCTTTTTACACTCTCCCTCTCGCTACTCTCCTTTCATCACAACTGAATGTGTGTGTGAGAACTTTTCATAGTATCAAGCCAGGGAAGGCAGAGGGCTGGGCTGAAGAGTGAGAGTGTGTACTATATGTGTATATACTGTATGTGTGTGCGTATGTGTGTGCGTATGTGTATGTGTATGCATGTGTGTGAGTGTATGCACGTGTATGCACGTGTACATGTGTGTGTGTATGTGTGTGTGTGTGTGTGTGTGTATGGGTGTGCATGTGTGTGTGTGCTTGTCTGTGTGCGCTTGTGCATATGTGTGTGTGTGTGTGTGTGTGTGCATGGGTGTGTGCGTATCTGATTCAGACTTCAAACTGTTGCTTGCTGGACAAAGCCGCAGGAGTGATGCGGTGAATTGCGGACCTGTGTGGCCATGCGGGGGTTGTGGGGGGGGGTGGGAGAAGGTGGTGTGTGTGGGGGGGGGGGCTTTTTTCTCACAATGTCACTCTCCCAGCGTGGGCCGGTCGCGCTTAGGAGGGCTTTGAGGACACAATGTGTCCGATCAATGCAGAACGATTCTGGCACACGGTCAGCGCACGACGCGGGGAAGGGACACTGTCGGCACTCGTCTGATTTTACTGAATAGACAGATTCTCTTCTCCATCTTCTCCCCCCCACACACACCCACACACACACCCACACCCCCATCTCACTCCCTCTTTTTCCTTCTAGACTTAACTTTTTATCCTGTGGGGGGGTTTGTTTTTTTAAACACACACACACACACACACACACAAATCCATCTCTCTTCCTCTTTTTCCCTCTTGACTGAACTTTTTATCCTGGGGGGGGGGGATTTTTAACACACACACACACAGAAAAAAAACATTTAGCACAAGCTGACAGTTTTATTTGGCTGACAGGCATGCATTCACACATTCTTCAACAGACTTAGAGGCAGAGAAAGATAGAAGGGAAGTGGGGGAAAAGGCTGGGGGTGAGAGGGGGGGTTGATCACCCTTAGTGAGTGAACTTGTTCCCTCTCTTGTGGCCTTCTTCTGCCAGCCCCATTTCCTCCTTTCACTCCGTTACCTTTCCCCTGTTTTAGGGCATTCTGTGTCTCATGTAACAGTGTGATAAAGAGATAGAGAGAGAGAGAGAGAGAGAGAGAGAGAGAGAGAGAAAGACCCTGTTACCCTGTTGCATAACAGTTAGAACAGTAGAGTTCTTGACTGGAGCTCAGGCATACACACACACACACATGTACACATGCACGCACACACACTGATGTTACTGTACTTATTGCCAGCATATAGAAAGTGTGTGTGTGTGTGTGTGTGCCTGTGCCTGCGTGTGCATACGTCTGTGCTTGTGTGCTTGCATATATGTGTGTGTGTGTGTGTGTGTGTGTGTGTGTGTGTGTGTGTGTGTGTGTGTGTGTGTGTGTGTGCCTGGCCTGTGTGTGCCTGTGTGTGCATGTCTGCTTGTGTGCTTGCATATATTGTGTGTGGTGTGTTGTGTGGTGTGGTGTGTGTGGTCACCATAAATTCAGGGCCTTAAGTGGAAGGCTGATTTCTCATTTTGGGGTGTCAGTGGTACATATTCATGACCCCTTCAACAGCAGAGATTTAATGCACCGTACAGATGAAATAAATCCCTGGCAATTTCCCAGCCCTGAAATGGAAGGCTTGCAGAAATCCGGCCGTATTAAATCTATTCACGCTCGAAGGTCACTCATCCCATTCAAGAGAATGCAGAGATTTCACTTTAATGTGTATCTTTTACTGTGTGGGCATGTGTTTGTGTTTGTGTTTGTGTTTGTGTATGTGTGTGTGTGTGTGTGTGTGTGTGTGTGTGTGTGTGTGTGTGTGTGTGTGTCTGCGCATGTGTGTCTGTGTGCCTGAGTCTGGATGAGTAGGTGAGTACGTCTGTCTTTCTGTCTGCTGTGGTAAAAAGTAAAAAAACAGTTTTTTTTTTTATTTGCTTTCCAAAAAAAACCCATCATCTTTTTCACAGCAATGGATACTTCTTCTCTGTGTGACACATTATCAGTAACAAACCTATTTCTTATTCCGATCTCTAAGTAGGAAAGCCAGGGGTTTATCTGGTGTGTACAAGGGCATGCTCTGTTTCAGCTGCAGGGTTTGTGGGAGGGTGTGGGTGGAGGGTGGGTGTTTGGAGGGGCGGGGGTGGTGTTATTGTTGGCAGCTAGACGGCACAGTGCGCTGTTTGTTTTTGCCATTAGAGATGCCTGTTTGGTGCTGTTGAGGAGAGGAGAAAAGGTGAACGGGAAAGAGAAATTTTGAGGAAAAAAAAATATAATGCAAGGGGGAGTGTGGTAACTAATGAGTCACCTTGGGTTGAAGAGAGGGGGTGGGCGGGGTGTGTGTGTGTGTGTGTGTGTGTGGTGTGTGTGTGTGTGTGTGTGTGGTGTGTGTGTGTGTGTGTGTGGAGGGGGTGGGTGGGATGTGTGTGTGTGTGTGTGTGCGTGTGTGTGTGTGTGTGTGTGTGTGTGTGGACAGAGGGGGGGGGGGGTCGTCGAGCATTAATGCGTATTATTTTACTCCGAGTGCGTCCGTGAGAGTGATAAATGGTCTCTGCCATCTCCAGCACCATCTCACCCCCCCCCCCCCACACACACACACACACACACCCCTGCAGTGGGATGGCTGTGGCAGGGTAGCATCTCTGGTGACTGGCTGCCATCCAGGTGTCCTCTGGCTGCTGCCATGATGGTTGTTGAGCACCAGTGCTCTCAGGAACCCAGGAGCAACCCTCGTATGACCACTGGCATTATTGGTGCTGCCTGACAGGTGTAGAGAGTCCCTATGGGGTTTCTGCAGTGATGTTTGTGATATGT
>CM059266.1:7309121-7319121 GCA_030347295.1 Setipinna tenuifilis
ACATACACACATACACACACACACACAAACTGACTTGCACCCGTACTCTCTGCACAGACACACTTGCATGGCCTTATCTCACAAGGGTTGCGCAGACTGCACAACACAAAGTGGCCGCACACAATACTTTAACAAAGCTTTTTATATACACCATTGTATGCTCACACACAAACAGACTCACACCCAGACAAACAGACACATACATACACACACACACACGCACACACAAGATAGTCACATACACTGTGGGATGCATACACACACACAATCAATCAAACATGCACACTCACACACGCATGCATACATGCACAGACATACACACAAACAAACATGCACACACACACTCAGACACACACACATGCACACACACACACACACACACACACACACACACACACACACACACACACAAGCTAATACACACAAATACACACACACAAATACACGCACACACAAACACACACACACAAGCTAATACACACAAGCTAATACACACAAGCTAATACACACAAATACACCCACACACACACACACACACACACACACACACAGACAGACATACATCTCACTCTGCTTCACATACAATGCTGGGCACACTCTGGGGAGTCACAGGAGAGAGCAGATAAAAGAGGCAGACAAACAGACCTCTGCTCTAGGTGGAGTGTGTGTGAACCCATCACAGGCTTTCAGCACTGCCTGGCCCCTGAGGCTCCATACACACACACACACACACACACACACACACACACACACACACACACAGACACACACACACACACACACACACACACACACAGACACACACACACACACACACACACACACACACACACCCATATACAAGCTAACACACACACATAAACACACACACACATATGTAAGCTAACACACACACACACACACACACACATTCACCTGCACACACGCACACAGACCGAGGGAGAGGGAGAAAGTAAAAAGAGACTCACACACCTGCACACACACCCATATACAGGCTAACACAAACGCAGACACACACACATACACACACATACACACAAACTCGTATACACACACACACTCTCAGCAGGCACACATGTATGCGCTCTTTAAACCTGGATCAAAGTGGCTTTCCTGGGCATGCAATCTCTCGCCCGTGTTTGGGGAGCGACTCACCCAGCAGACGAGGTCCACTGAGCAGAAATATATTATTATAGAACAAACTTCTCATAAAGCAATTTTCTGAGGGGTTTTTGCAGCATCTACCAGTGCAATTTTAATGCATGAGATTCTGTTCTTGCAATGTAATGCATTGCGTGGGACGTGAAGAAAAAAAAAAGGGGGGGGGGGGACAAAATTGTAGTATCACTCTGACAAAGCTTTTTTCAAATGAATTTTGTAAAGATTTTTGTAGTGTAAATACCCTTAAGAATGCTGACTGTGAGAAAAATGGGCTCCCAAAAGCTTTTAATCAGGCCAGACCTCCCTAGATATGCTTTCATTAAAATGATAAATGCTTTATTTTTTCCAGAGTTTCTTGCAGTTATTGCAATGCTTTCTACTGCTGTTCTCTGATCAGTGATACGGTATAGTTTTCCATGCAATAGGCCCAACACACGAGTTTTCGATGAAAAGAAAGGTGAACATATCATTTAAGTATTATTTATGCTGTATGACAGTAAATTTATCCTCGTAACAAAACATTTCTATAAACATGATTAAACGACATTTTCATGTTTAAGGAATTCCATGTGGATTTGCATATTCACATTTTCTCATTAAACACCAAAAAACACACAGCTAATGGGTAGTATTAATTACTTTCCCAAAATAACATTTCCTGGCAAGGGTCAACGCTGTCCTATATGGCTTCATATAAGCTCCCTGTCTCTGAACTAACTACTTCATAAGACTAAAATACATAATTAAATCGTTGAAATGACCCCAAACAACCAATGAAAATATGTCAAGAGCACTACCTCCTCCCAAAAATAAAACAAAGGAATATTAGTCTTACCCCATGGTGCTACCATTTAGCATGATTTAGCATGACTTAGCATGACTTAGCTTCAGTAGTCAGTGGCCCAGTAGGCTACTGAGAGTAGAGCAGAGTTTCCATCTGCAGCGCTGGCCAAGGTCACAAAGACCTTTAGACCTTTAGTGCTACTGATGGAGACTACACACCTGCACACACGGCTCTCCCTTTATATTTACTGTATGTATGCAGGTGGGCGGAGGAGAATAGTGTGTGTGTGTAAGTGTGTGTGTGTGTGTGTAATTTTGGTGCCACACAAGGACCTGACTTGTTATTAGCATGGTTGCTCCACAACTATCTTGGAAAAAATATTTGTGTGTATGTGTGTGTGTGTTAAGCTGTGTGTTTCTGTGTGTCAATGTGTTAGTCCCTGTTTGTGTGTGTGTGTTCTCTGTATGCTAGCCCCTGTGTGTGTGTGTGTGTGTGTGTGTGTGTGTGTGGGTGTGTGTCTGTGTGTGTGTGTGTGGGTGTCTGTGTGCATGTGTGTGTGTGCGTGTGTATGTGTGCGTGTGTATGTGTGTGTGTGTGTGTGTGTGTGTGTCTGTGTGCATGTGTGCATGTGTGTGTGTGTGTGTGTTTGTTTGTGCTCGCTCTTAAAGGCAGAACAACAGTATGAGGAGCACAGTAAGCCATCTGCCCAATTAGGCAATGTGCCCAACACTCCACACTCCATTTCAATTACAACATAAAGAACAACTCCCCTCTATTCATCTCTCCCTCTCTTTCTCTCTCTCCGTCTCTCTCTCTCCATTTCTCTCCCTCTCTTTCTCTCTCTCCATCTCTCTCCCCTCTCTCTCTCTCCATTTCTCTCTCTCTCTCCATTCTCTCTCTCCCTCTCTTTCTCTCTCTCTGTCTCTCTGCCCTCTCTCTCCATTTCTCCACTTCTCTCTCTCCCTCGCTTCCATCCCTTCTTTTTCTGTCTTCCTCTGTGACACTTTTCCAATGACAATTACCTGACTGGAGGCTTGCATGGAGAAAAGATGCGCGGATAAGATTCATCTCCCACTCTTGGTTCTGCTCCGTTAGATCCTGCTCTAATGAGCAGCTCAGTCCAAATTGCGTGTGTGTGTGTTTGGGCGCGCGTCCCTGCGCTTGTGTTTATTTTCTTTGCTGATTTGTTTATGTCAAGTTTATTAATGCTCGAGACAACCTTGTGGGAAGTGCTTTCTGCTCATGACATGACACAGTATTGCTTTATTGTGTGAAATGCATGTTGTAAGACAAAACTCTCTTGCAGGGAGCTAACCCAAAGGTCAGCAAAGAAAAGTGACTATCAGATATTGTATTTTTCGGTGTGTTTGTGTGTGTGACAGAGTGAGTGAGTGAGTAAGTGTGTGTGTCTGTGTCTGTGTATGTGTGTGTGTGTGTGTGTGTGTGTGTGCGCGCATGTGTGTGGGGCGGCTCTGGGTGTTTGCTCCTGTGTTTGGAGGGATGTTAATGTCAAAGAACAGTGGGTTGCCATGACAACCAACAAGTTTGGCAATAGGTCCTTGTCTGTGGAAAAGGTCACAATGGCAGTGCAGAAATATGCGCTGGGGCTGTGTGTGCGCTCGCGTGGTCGTATGCGCATTTCTAAGTGTTTGTTTAACAGTGTGAAGATCCTTAATTATGTCTTTTGATATTTACAGGAGTTTGCTTGCGCACTAATTTGCATGCCTACGTATGTGTGTGTGTCTGTGTGTGTATGTGGGCATGAATGCGTCTGTATGTGTGTGTGCGTCTGTATGTGTGTGTGTGTGTGCATGTGTGGGTGGGTGCGCACGTGCATGTGTGTGTGTGTGTATGTGTGTAACAGCGAGAGCGAGAGAGAATTGATGACAGAGTATTAGATGCATATGCTGGCATAAATGGGTTTTCCCCGAGTGAGCAGGGGAGCAGGGGAGCGGGGGAGCATGTGTGTGTGGGAGCGGGGGAGCGCGTGTGTGTGTGTGTGTGGTGGTATGTTGGGGGCACAGAGGCCGTCAGCACACAGGGGCCTTGTTCCCCCAGATGTCTCCATCTTGCAGCTTAATGACCTGAGCTGAATGCACTGGAGGGGCTACTGGGAGGAACTAGAGGCATAATAAACACATCAACAGACACTCCCTTATACACACTCCCTCTTTCTCTGCCTCTCTCGGAGTCTTACACATGCACTAGCGCGCACATGCGTACACACACATGCACAGACACACACACACACATGCACACACATGCACACGCGCTTACACACACACGTACACACACACACACACACATATGCACACATGCGTACACACACACACAGTGAGAAAGAGAGAGAAATAAAAGGAGAGATAGAGAAAGAGAGAGTGAGAGAAAGAGAGAAAACCTTACTCACAAACTCACACTGATAGTTAGGGGGAAGACATGTGTGCAAATGTTAGCTGAGGCTTTCACAAAAATTGAAGAGAGACAGGAGCAGCAAAAAGCGAAAAAAAAAGAACACCAAAAGAAATAAATAAAGCCAGACAGAGAGAGAGAGAGAGTGAGTCACAGACAAACACAGCCCAAGATTAGTGAGGCGACCCCTTTTTCTTTTCCGTGCCGCCTAAGCACCTGACTCGTAGGTACCCCGTGTACCTCGCGCCCTAATAGCACAGCCGCGGTTCCCCCTGGCTGAGTTACCTTAATGGGCTGGTACTATTTCCTACAGCCGTGCGTTCGGCAGGCAGCACTATAATGGGTCGGTAGCTGTGGGATCACAAATGTTAAGTGCACCCAGGGCAGCCGTACTCGGAATCATCTAGAAGCCCGTTAAAGTCATTCAGCCGCAGCAGTAAAACACAAGACCCACCTTTTTTTTTTTAAAGTGTCCCATTACGTCTAATGTAGGAAATCTATATTTACATCGAGGCAGAGAGCTTCACCAGTCAGGCCACAGGGGAGGGGGGGACGGGGGCGGGTGGGGTACGTACAGTACCCAGCCTCGGGATGCTCTCAAGTGCATCTGGGCCAGAAAAGGCCTGCAAAGGTTGCACACCTCAGTGATTTAATCATCTCGCCAGAATAACTCCGAGTAATGCCAGAAATTGACCTAACCAATGATGTAATAATGCCTCTTATTGATATTGTAATAAATTATCCAGACATCAATAATACAGTAATAATGTTATATGGTGCGGTGTTTGCCCTGGAATTTTTGTGGTAGCAGCGGTGTTGTTAGCCAACAAACGTTGTTAACCCAACTATGTTAGAAAGTCCACGGAAACAAATAGAAAATAACCCCATATATGGTGGCTTCTGGCAACTTCTGAGGTAAAATAGTATAATGTCCACAACACTGCTAAAAGGTCCAATGTGTAGAATTTTGCCCATCTAGCCGACTCTCTCGTGCCACGCAGTTCAGAGTACGTAGTACAGCTACGGTTGCCTTCATGCTTCAAAAAGCCAAGATGTCATTTATGATTTCAGATCATGCTGTACTGCAGGGCTATTCAACGAAATTAGGCTACGTAAAGTACCCTACACGAAGCAAAATAAATAAATATATAAATAACACTCCTGGTACTGCTGTTACATTGCTAGCGAAAGCAAGTAAATCTACTTGGTTATATTACAAATATTTTGGAACCAGTTTGATAACCTAGCTTGAGTTAGTCTAATGCCACCTATGCCCAGACTAACCTTTTTTTAGACTCAAAACTGTGACTAAATGTCTTGCTTCTTATCCAACCCCCAAAATGGAAGAATGCACCTGAACACCTGTTGGACTGAGAAAGTCCCACCTTCTCACCCACCTATATTCAGTAACGTGACAGGGCAATCACAAGACTTTATCACCTTTTCAATCACTCATTTAATTCTGGAATCTTCTATACTGTATGATGCTATACCACTCGATATTGCATGTGTGCAAGTTATTATGGCTTAAAATATACTGAGAGCTGTCAGAGCAATATCACACTGTCACATACAGTAATTGGATGACAGAACATGTCAAGGTCATGTTTGAGTTATTCAAAGTGTCTAAAGGAAGCATTTAAAAAGTAACTTCATCCGTATATTCATATCTATAAACAACAATGTTTTCAAATATATCTGCAGGCAACAACATGGAAACCAAGTCTCTTCTGAGTGAATCCTTTTAACTGTGCTCTGCTAAAATTTGACCTGCTCTTTGGACAGGCCTGGTATTTGGCTCTCGCATTGAGTGTTTGGCTCCAGCTCTCTCTCCAGTCGGAGTGCTAATGCTGACAGATCAATATGGCACATTGTGGTCAAACACACTGTGCTCTGTACCTTTCAAATGTACGAGGTCCCGATTCACTACACATGTGTGGGTGAAAACATGTCGGAGAAAGAGAAAAACAACTGTCCAAATGGATGAGATGTTTTTAGTTTTGCTCATCTCAAAGGCATTTTTCACAATCCTTCACCTTGAGGCTTTTCTTTACACAACAAAAAAGTCCTCAGTGAATCACAGGCAAACTGCTACAGTGTGCTCAGATCCCACATCTTCATTCTGTACATTTCTGTACATGTTTCCAACCAGTAGACAGATTTAAAAACATAAAAGTTTACTTCAAAATTAAACAAAAACAATAAGAACTCTCTCTGCCACTAATACTGCTATGTCTTCTGCTGCTATTACTATTACCATTACCAGTAAGTAGTAGTAGTTATAGTAGCAGTAGTAGTAGTAGTAGTAGTAATGATACTATTACAATTGTTACTCTTTCTACTGATGCTGATTGTGTTCCAATCACTGTGTAGATGCAATGCACTTAACGCATCGAAAAACCTAAAAAGATATGAAATCCACACAATGCACTTTGTCCCCCAAAACACAAAACCACAAAAAGCCCCAACCGCTGTGCCGCGCGGTTTGACGTGGCTTTCTCGCCCCCTCCCCCAACAAAAAAAAAAGCGTTACATAATGTTGCCGTTTGTTTCATCTCGATGTGCGTCCATGTCTCGCTCACACAGCATGAACTCAATTAGCACCCAGTGCATAGAGGGCCCCCTAATAACCACACAAACACACACACGCACACACACACACACACACACACACACACACACACCCAGTGCATAGAGGGCCGCCTAATAAACACGGCGATGGGGCTAGCAGCTGCTCCTTACCCACACAGCAATCAGCACTTTGCCACAGAGTGAACCCCTATGAGCAGCACTGTGCCTTCAGGGGACGGGAGGTGTGTGTGAGACTACTGTGTGTGTGTGTGTGTGTGTGTGTGTGTGCGTTTGTGTGTGTGTGTGTGTGTGTGTGTGTGTGTGTGTGTGTGTGCATTTGTGTGTGTGTGTGTGTGTGTGTGTGTGTGTGTGATTGTGTCTATGTGTGTGTGTGATTGTGTAAGCGCATGGGTGTGTGTGTGTGTGTGTGTGTGTGTGTGTGTGTGTGTGTGTGTGTGTGTGTGTGTTTTTGTGTACCATTCTCCAACCTGATTAAGGTGAGGCAAACTTGAGCAAGGCAGTCAAGACGCTGTTTTTGTGCTGCATAAGTGATATACAGTTTTCTTGTCTGAAAGCCATTGATATTGGACTTATTAAAGATGACAAAGAGTTCCACAGACCAAATGTAGTTTGTTGCTGTTTTTTAATGCTTTTAAAAAGCCACATCTGATAAATGTCATGCATTTAAAAAAAGCCCTGAAACATTAAGTAATACTGATGGGTAGGGTTTACAATGGGTTTGGGTAAAGGTCAAATCTAAGATGGAGAATATCATACGGATGCACTTTTATGATGATGTTTAAGCTCACAGTCTACTTGGGTGGATGAACTCATTCTGTTTAAAGATCATCTCATACTATTAGTTCATGACCAAAAGCCTTTTAATTTCATGTCTAACAGTTTGACTGCAGGGACATCAATTAGCTGACCAATTAATGGAACAGAAAGTGGTCAAAGGCATCTGCCTGTGTGTTAGTTGATCTACAGTCCGGTAATGTGAAAGCTGAAGAATTTTCTCAAACTTTTTAGGTATAATCCACTGAAATGAATACCTTTCCTGCTACATATTAGTCAGGTTCTGATAGGAAAGGTGTTGCTTAGAATATTACTGTGGCTCTTTATTAGAGCCTCTCTGGTGGAAGCTGATCAGGCACTGGACAGAGTGGTTGGATGGCAGTGATGCCACCCCACACACCCCTTCCCACACACGCACATCCAAATACACACTTAACTTCATTTGATACAAGCGGAGAGTTGTTGCCAGTGCAACAGGGCTCCCATCCATCCATCCATCCATCCATTTATCCATCCATCCATCTATCCATCCATCCGTGCGATTGTTTGCAGTCTTTATGCTTGGCTGGGGCCCTTCCACCCTGATGGTTGCGTCTGCAGCCACATCCCGCCTCACAGGGTCATGCTGGAAGAGATGGTCACAGCACTCAGGCTGCGTGCAACCAGTGCTGGGTGGGGTGTGTAGCGCGCAGTCATTCTGTTAAGGATGCAGGCACTGGGATGGTGCCCAACCCCCCCACTCCCCTTCCCGCACACCCACACACACACACACACCAACCTGATGAAGGACACAGCCTGCGTCAGGGTGCCTTAATTCATTAGGGTACAGGGTGGTTGTTTGCTTTTGCAGGGCAGAGGTAATGAACTATTTAGTGCCATTGTGAAGTGCCAGATGTTCTAGGGGCATGCAAACACAGCCTCACGCAGCTGTACGTGACAAAGCCGCCAATGCCTTGGACTTAAGCATATGCGCACGCATAGATGCACCACTGTACAAACCCACGCCTATTTACATACATGTACACAAACACGCTTCACTCGTCTGCATCTCTCTCTCTCTCTCTCCCTCTCTGTCTCTCTCTCCCTCTCTGTCTTCCTCTCTCTCTCTTTCTCTCTTTCTTCCTTGCTCACTTTCTCTCTCTCTCTCTGTCTCTCTCTTTCTCACTCGCTCTCTTGCTCTCTCTCGCAGGCGAGCTTGTCAGATTGATGACAAGGCCAGTGTGATGGCAGCCGATAATCCAAACATATCCTGAGATCCTCACGCTCTGTCAACTCCACAGTGGAACAAAGAGGGGCTCAATCTCTCCATCGGAAATGGGCAGCGTGTGACTTTGACAAGATCAGATTTTGCTCTTTCCCCTTCTCTCTCTTTCTCTTTTTTTCTTTCTGTCTATCTGTCTCTCACTGCCTCCCTCCTTCTTTTTTCCTCTTCCTTCCCCCACCCCTCTTTTTCACTCTCTTTCTCTATTGCTATTCCCATCCCTCTCTTTCACTCTCTATCTTACTTATTCTCTCTTTCTCATCCTTTCTCTGTCCATTCCTATTCCCATCCCTCTCTTTCACTATCTTTCTTACTCTCTTTCCTGTCCTTTTTCTGTCCATTTCTATTTCCATCCTTCTGTTTCACTGTGTCTTTCTTACTCTCTCTCTCCCTTCCATTTCTATTCCTCCCCTGCCTCTTTTTTTCTCTCTCTCTCTCTACCCCTCTCACTTCTCTGTCCTTCTCTCTCTCTCTCTCTCGCCCCTCGGTCTTTCACTCTCTCCTCATCTTTTTCTTCCTCTCCTTCTCTCCTCCTTTCCTCCCTTCCCTCTTGCATTTCTCCCTCTATTCCCTCTCCTCCACTGCCACTCTCCTCCTCCACTGCCACTCTCCTCCTCTTGTTTTGTTCTCTCTCTCCTTCACTTGTGCTCCCTTCTTCCCCTCTCTCTCTCACATCACTTCCCACCCCTCCCTCCCTGACAGCGGGCCTCCACAGACAGGGGCTCCTTGGGGTGCTGTGGGGGGTGTAGAGAGGGGGGGTGGATCGGGGGGGTGGAGAGAGGGGGGAGTGGGGGGGTGGAGAGAGGGGGGAGTGGGGGGTGGAGAGAGGGGGGCGTGGGGGGGTGGAGAGAGGGGGGGATCAGGGAGGGTAAAGCTGGTGTTTCAGCCTCGCCAGTCAGGCGCAGGGGACACAGAGACCCACGGAAAGGGGTGGATCAGAGACCCGGAGAGGAAGGACACACTGCCACCGCTGCCTATCTCCTCTCTCTCCTTCTTCCTCTCTCCTCTTTCTCCTCTCT
>CM059266.1:7324121-7331621 GCA_030347295.1 Setipinna tenuifilis
TATACAGTATAACTCTATATCAACAAGGAGACTAAGGCTAGCATGTCCATTGGTGCTGTGCTACCGTTCCCACTTGTGTGTTTGGAGTGAGCTTAGGAGAGGTGCTGGAACATGTCTGAATGTCTTGTGTAACCAGGTATAAAGTGACATCATTGGTCATTTCCACCCTAATTCGTCCAGATTAGAACAAATTTGCTCATTTAGGCCGCACGAGACGGCATCTGTATCATTTACCTAATTACTGCCAGACAATGCTGCCTCCTTAGCTGCCTGCCCTGGACTGTCTCTGTATGCTACAGAAGTGTTAGAGTGTGTGTGTGTGTGTGTGTGTGTGTGTGTGTGTGTGTGTGTGTGTGTGTGTGTGTGTGTGTCAGGGATGGAAATTAACTTTTTTGTTCACCTGCCACTGTGGCAGGTAAATTCTTAAATCTACCAGCCACTCAACATTTTTACCAGCCACTTTATATATTCAACCCTTCCGCACATTTTAATGCCAAGTATAACACCCAGGGCCGGTTCTAGGCAGACATATATAAGGGGGCAGTCATAAATGTGAAGGGGGCATCATGTATACATCATGCTCCAGCATTTTTTTTCTTTGCTGATAGTAACAGTGTTTTGGTGGGGAGTTAAAGTCTAAATTAAAGGTAATTTCCTGCATTCTGGTGCATTTTAACAGGTTGTTAGATAGCTTAATGTTATCCTTCTAAGTGAAAGGACAGCAGAAAGAAAATCCATGCTTTACATATGTTAAAAAAATAAAAAATAAACTGTTATTTAGGATATCACTTAAAAACAATGCAATTATGTTGTATTTGATGTTTGTAGGCCAAGGTCTAATTAGGCGCCTGTCACTTTAAATTTCTTCTTACGATCATAACGTGAAAGAAAGTTATGTTCTAACTTCGTTTCTATGCAGGTAAGTTGTTTACGAACAGGAGCCATCCAGGTGTAGCCTACTGGGGTGTTTAATAAATCCTGTAGTGAATAATCTTAATTTCAGTGTCAGTTTTCAGTATTTTGCTATTTTTGTAATTGCTGTTTTCTTAGGTCAAAGATTTGCAAATGTACACATGAGGCAGGCATGTCGGCCCATCCTGTGTTCTTTGGGAATGGTTTTGTTGGCGCTATTAATAGGTTAAAATCACAGGTTAGTTTTTGGAATGAACTTGTGCGCATCTGGCGTTATCATCAACGTAAGAAGGCAATATACTGATGCAGTCCTGTTTGGACAGTTAGGCTATAATCATAATGACGGAGCTTTCATTAGCCTACCTCAAAATGGTGAACAGAAAGTTGCCTAGATCATATTTGAAATAACCACGCGCGCCTGTCCGGGATGCCAAGAAACGCTCCGTGAGTGTTGCTTATTAATAAATGGTAAACTTATACGCACCTGCGCTGTCTACTAACTGATAGCTACGCTACAACATGCGTGAGGGAGTGCATTCATAGACTATATCGAACTTGGCTGAATGCATTTGCACATCCGCCACAGTGGCAGGTAAAATGGCAAAATTCACCCGCCAACACTCATATTTACCCGCATTTGGCGGGTGGCGGGTGGTTAATTTCCATCCCTGGTGTGTGTGTGTCTGTATGTGTGTTTACACTTGCAGACATTGCAGCTTTGTCTTGGAGGCCCTAAGTGAGCAGTTGACTGTATATCATCTCGGCTGCAGTACAGTACCACTTCTCTACTGTCACAGCTTCCCTTCCCCAGACTCTAGAGTTTCTACAGACACAGAGAAATATTAGTCTTCCATTGTAAAAATGTCCTGTGGGTTTCTTTTTTGTTTACCTCATGACAAAATGCAGTCATTTGTGTTTTTAAATATGCTTCTGTAGCCCTACAGTCATCACTCTCCTTCTGGCTGTGTTAGCGAAGCTATGTGGAAACTTAGCGACACGAGGGGGGAGAACCCACCCCACCCCACACACACCCCACACACACACACACACGTATACACACACACCCTACACACACACACACACAGACACACACACACACACACACACACACACACACACACACACACCCCACACACATACACACACACACACACACACACACACACACACACACCCCACACACACACACACACACACACACACACACCCCACACACACACTAGCAGCAGCTTCCTTCCCCCCTATTCCCCCCCTACTCCCCCCTCGTGTACGCGTGAACTTGGGTCTCCAGCCCATTATGCAATATGAGGATAAATAGCGGCCATTATGGCACGGTTCACAGTGTGGTAAACAGGCGCGATGCGGGGGCCACTGTTGTGGCATTAGCTGAGCCCCGCTAAACTAGCCAGCTAACGCAGCGCCTCGCCTCTCTCTCTCACTGGGACCAATTCACATAACCTGTTTTACAGCCCTCCTGGCCTGCGGCGGTAATGAGCAGGGGGTTGGGGGGGGGGGCGAGGAGAGGACAGAGACGTGTGTGTGTGTGTGTGTGTGTGCTTTAAGAGCAGATCTTATTATAAACTCACTGGATGTATATACTCTTTTAAACTGCCACTCCTCGGGGGGAGGGGAGGAGAGGAGGAGAGGAGAGGAGGAGAAGAGGGAGACAGGGAAGACGAAGGGGCACAATATTTCATCCAACATATGCATACACACACATACACACACACACACACGCACATGTCCATGCACACACACACACACACGCACCCACACATACACATGCACATACACACATACATACACACACACACATAGATACACACACACACACACACACACACACACACACACACACACACACACACACACACACACACACATATACATACACATGCCCCCCCCCATACACACACACATGCACACACACATGGCCCATGTCCAGCTCCATCTGTATTCTCCCAGGCTCATGTGTTTCTAAGCATTAGCTTTCAGTGTCCATCGCCGAGATGAACATGATTCTCTATCTGCACTGCTCTCCTCAGGCTCCCTGTCCTGCTTCATATCTGCTGCATGGCTTTGGCATCAATATTCCAGTGACTGAGGGACCTTCCCAGCACCGACGTGTCACACTGCAGACATGGGGGCTGGGCTGGGCTGGGCTAGGTGTAGGGCACCTGAGCAAACCTCATTCTCTCATCGCTCATACCAACACAACACAGAAGAATGTACTGTAACAAAACGTTAGCAGCAACATCAGCAGCTATCACCAAACAGATACACACAAACAACTGAGGATGAACTGTACACAGACCTCTCAAAGTCTTTAAATTTACTTGCACTAGTGCAGTTCTTCTGAATATCTCCCAAATATTTAGGCTGTCTTGCTACAAATGATTACACTGTTGTTTATGGGATGCTCTTTGACCCCAAGACTTAGCCCGGTATCATGAGCAAACAACCCAGAACACCAATTAGAATGAATTATGCCTTCCTTAGACCAGGCTCATTAAGAGTTCGCTGGTCACCATCAACTTAGTTTTGCTATTGTTGAACTTTTACAAGTCCAGTAATGCCATTGCAGCATGCGTGAAAAATGTTCCACTTTGCTAAGGGTATGCAGAGTTTTTATCTCAAATAAGCCAAACACAAACACACTGGATACATAGACTCACACACACACACACACACACACACACACATACAGTGGTCACATATGCACATATATACACACACCATCACTTTCATTTACATACATTTACATTCATAAACACACATTTGCCATTGCTAGGTACACTAGCTCAGACACACACACACACTATACACAGAAACACACGTCATCATCACCACCATCCTTGCCTGCACATGAAGGTATCTAATACATGTGTGTGTGTGTGTGTGTGTGTGTGTGTGTGTGTGTGTGTGTGTGTGTGTGTGTGTGTGTGTGTGTGTGTGGGGTGTGTGTGTATGTGTGTGTGTGTGTGTGTGTGTGTGTGTGTGTGTGCTCGCTGCAGTGAATCCGATAGCTCTGAGCTTCTGTATACACTGGTGGCCTGTCACCCCAACACACTGACACACAGTGTTAACCTGTCCTCCTCTGTTTCCTCTGCTCCTCTCCTCTCCTCCTCTCCCGTCCTCTCCCCCCTCTCCTATCCAGTCCTCTCCTCTCCTCCCCCCTCCTTTACTCTCCTCTCCTCTCCACCCCCCCTTTCCTCTCCCTCTCCTCTCCTATCCACTCCTCTCCTCTCCTTTCCTCTCTCCCCTCTCTTATCCTCTCCTCTCCTCCCCCTCCTTTCCTCTTCTCACCTCTCCTCCCTCCTCCTTTCCTCTCCTCTCCTCTCCCTGCTTCTCCTCTGCTTGCTCTCCTCCTCTCTTCTCCTCCTCTTCTCTCCTGCCCCACCCCCCAGGATAACATATGCAGAAACCTCAGACTGTTTTTTAGGCTGATACACATCAAGGGCCACCAGTCACCAGATTCAAACACAAATCCACTCATGCACTCACTCATGCACACACACACACACACACACACACACACACTTCCCTCTCTGTCACCGTCAGTGTCAGTGGTGAGCTGTAATCTCAGTGGACCAGACTAAAGCCCTTGTGTGTAGTTCTCATAAGACAGCCATTAGTTTTACATGCTTTCCACAGTCCCACATCCACCACCACCCTGACACTGGCTTCCTCTCTCTCCCCATCACCCCCACCATGCCCCCCCTGTCAGCTATGGTTATCCCCTGTCAGCGTGTGTTGATGTGTGCCTTAGACAGGAGGAGAGATCTCCAGCAGCGGGGCAGCAGGAGCTTGGGGGTGCCAGAAGAAGAGTAGCAGTAGTAGTAGTCTGAGCCCAATGCATTGTGGGATACCAAAGGACTCAAAGTCACCCCACTGGGAGAAGGATCTGACTTTTGACTAAAGTTTGTTTACCTAACTCTGGAATCAATCTCTCTCTCTCTCTCTCTCTCTCTCTCTCTCTCTCTCTCTCTCTCTCTCTCTGTCTCTCTCTCTGTCTCTCTCTCTTTCTATCTATCTCTCTCTCTCTTTGTCTCTGTCTCTCTGTCTTTCTCTCTGTCTCTCTGTCTCTCTCTCTTTCTTTCTCTCTCTCTCCCTTTTTTCTCTCTCTCTCTTATTGTTGCCACCTCTCTCCCCTTTCCATCCCCTTTCATCTCTAAAGGTCCTCTTTGAACAGGTCTGTTGTCGATTTTCACACGAAATGCAAAGAAAGCGTCCGAGCAAATTTTAATTTCAGTATTTATTGTGCATAAGCCAGAAAGGACATAGTGAATGCCTCCCTGCTGGTGTGTGTGTGTGTGTGTGTGTGTGCGTGTGTGTGTGTGTAGGTGTGTGCTATAATGAAAAATGCATAGCGCTTTGTGGGTCACAGAATAGCCTGAGGTCAAAATGTGTTTATGTGTGTGGCACAGTGGGCTGTTGATTTGACTGGCAACCCAAAGGTGACTGACTGAGTTAAACGATCCCCAGTCTTATGAACACATGGACACATGATGTCAAGTCAAGCACATACAATGCAAGAATACAAGGATACAAGGATGTTTTATTGTCACTTGCATAGACATACTGGGTAGAGTAGGACATGCAGTGAAATTGGTGACTGTTTGTCTAAAACTGTGCATGGGGAGGGGGAAGTAAAGTGCATAGAATGTAGAGAGACATCTACACTGGGAGACATCTAAGAACTGTATGCATTTTTAATAAATGATGGCAACAGTTATACATTTATTTTATATTTTCTAACCAACAAGTCACAGTCTTTTAAAACTCTTTAGATACTTTTGGTCTTCTTGTTCAGGGCCTTCTTACGTAAGTTGCGTACACTTTTGTTTTTTGTTGTGATATTTCCTAACCAACCTAGCATTAGAGGTGTCAATCCTGGGTTCAGAAAGTAAAAACCCTGCCACAAATTTGACCCAACCAGCTCTGAATCAGCTGATCGTAATGAGCACTCAAGACAGGTAGATCAGCTACTTAGTGAAGTCACCTGTGTTAGAAGGAAAATGTGGCAGGGTGTTTACTTTCTGAACCCGCGGTTGACACCTCTGGCCAGCATCTAGCCTTTGGAGATCTAAGCATGGCTTGACTGTGTGCCCCCCTCTAACCAAAAGACACAGTCTTTTAAAATTCTTGTTCAGGGCATTCTTAAGTTGTGCACACTTTTGTTTTCTTTTGTGATATGTCCTAACCAACCCAGCATCTGGCCTTTGGAGATCCAAGCGATGCTTTGACTGTGTGTCCCCCTTTCAGTAGCTCAGTATGACTCAATGTGACTCAGTTGTCTTGAAGCGTGCTGTACAAATAAAGATTATTAGTATGCAGCTCAAACAGCCGGGCTCATCCATTACCCACCCAATGAGACCGCCACTGGGCCATCGGACGCCAGGCCCAGCCACAGACACCGCTCAAGGGAGCCCGGCCCTGTGATCTCCCCCTCTCTACATTCATCATCTTTGCCAGCCAGACAACTTCACACAGTTATTAAGTGAATGATTAGTCATGTTGGGAGACTCTTGTCAAGGCGCTGCAAGGATCCAACGCCAGCCATTTTTACTTCTTGACCAGCTTCTGGAGAAGGAAGGGCATTATAACTGCACTGATGAAATGAAATTGAAAGTGAGGCATTATGGAAATGAAATGAAATGATATTTTAATAATTTGACCGCACTGCAAACAGAAAAATGCACTGAACAGCGTTTTGCCATATGTTAATTGCAATGAAGTGCAGACAGAATTACAGTATAAGGTTTAGTTCAGTTTTTCTAATCTGTAAAGTTGGCAAAAAAGGACACTGGCAGACTAGACTTTTGTTGGAATATGCGTGTCAGTGTGAATGTGAATGTGATGGACAGAGAGACAGCTAGATAGAGAGATAGAGAGAGAGAGAGAAAGAGAGAGAAAAATAAAGAGGGTCAGAGAAAGAAAAAAGGAGAGAAAGAGAGAGAGCGAGAGAAAGAGAGAGGAAGAGAGAGGGAAATAAAGAGGGTGAGAGAAAGAAAGAGAGAGGGAGAAAGAGAGAGAGAAAAATAAAGAGGGTGAGAGAAAGAAAGAGAGAGAGAAAGAGAGAGAAGGAGGCAGGGAGAGAGCGGGAAGGTTCAAAGGGGCAGAGGAGTGGTGGGCCATATTTATAAGGAAGTGGAGATAAATATGTAGACAGTGGCATATTCTCCCGCATATTTTAAAACCCGCCAAGGAGTCACGGGTTCAGAGCAGTGAGAGCTGCTGCTGCACTTTAGCTGTTGCCATATATTTTATTTACTGTATTGACAAATGAATAAAAATGAGATTTTTAGTGATTTACAAACAACTTTAGGGTGCGGGAAAGGAGAATAAGTGTGTGTGTATATATGTATGTGTGTGTGTGTGTGTGTGTGTGTGTGTTTGTGTGTGTGTGTGTGTGTGTGTGTGTGTGTGTGTGTGTGTGTGTGCGTGTGTGTGTGTGTGTGTGTGTGTGTATTCGGAGCCCAGAGATGCTTTATGCCCAGAAGCCACTTGCAGTAGTGTGTCTGAGTAAATCGTCTGTTGTGCCTCTTCCTGCCCGCTGTAGCACTTGTAAGGCTGATGATAGTGCTG
>CM059266.1:7334121-7344121 GCA_030347295.1 Setipinna tenuifilis
ATACAAGTAATGCACATGCTATTGCACAACAAAGACAGTCAAGACATTACATTACATTACATTGCATTATCCAAAGCGACTTATAAAAAGGAGGACATAAGCTGACAGAGGTGTAAAGGGATACTGAGTAAGCAGGCAACCTTTATGCATACAGGGAGATGCATGTGTCTGAAAAATGTTCCAGAAGCAGGGACACTACAGACATACATACTCCCACATGGGGACAGAGAAAGAGAGAGTTGGTTTAGTGATTGTTAGTTGTGTACAGACTTAAATCGGTTGGTTTATCATTCACTCTATACTGAAAACCTTAACCTTTGCCCAACCTGACTGATCACCTTAACCATTCCAGTGGCCTTTCTTGTGCTTATAGGTCCTCCATTATCATATGTTCCTTGTACAGCTGTGTATGGGCATGCTTTTCTCAGTTAGTTTTATATTTTAGCCTATGGGGAAAAAAATGGGCGGTGCACTGAGAGGTGTTCTTTCAAACAGTTTGCCATGACAACAGCTGTAGGTACAGTCACACAAGAATTACACTTCCCATGATTCTTCTTCCTTAGGTGATAAACCCTTCTCACTTCCTTTAAAAGCACTGGTGCACCATTGCTCAGCCACTGCCAAGAAAGCTTTTCACTTGCCTTCATTAAGAGATATTTGCCATGAATTATGTGTTCATTATTAAGCATTATAATTGATGGTTAATACATTATGAGACTGATAGGAGACTGATATTTTTTAATGAGACTGATCAATTAAGACCAATTGACCCATGTTAATTAATTGGTGCACCGCATAGGGTGGTTGCATCTACATTTTATTTTGACGCCCAACATGAGGATTGGTTTTACCTACATTTATTTTGGTGCTCTGTGCAAGGAAAACCGATTGCACCTACACATCTCTTTCAGACAACCATGTTACTGACATCTAGCACACTATGTCTAAACAGTGTAAGGAAGAACAATCAACACCAATCAACACCAGCAATTTTTTTTTTACACGAAAAAACACATTTATCGTAAAGCACAAGAGTACATGTCGGAGTGAGCAGAAATAAAATGTCCTCTCGCTCAAGGGAACTGAGCCAGGCTGCATTGTCCAGGCTGGCTGCATAGAATAGACCAAAAATAAATTGACAAGGTACTGGATTATTTATGGCCCAGTGGTGGGGAAAGGCCGTTAATAAGAAAAATAAAGTCTAACATTGACTCACCTGAGCATTAACCTGAGGTGGAAAAACACCACTTACAACCTCTTGGGAATTATAGCTTTTGTCACGCCATTGTCAGCACTCGCATCATCATCATTATTACAGACTAATACCTTAGAAATAGGTGAGATAACTTTAAAAAAGAAATACTTCTCTAAATAATTCTTTTACGTGAAAGTGTGTATTTAAGTGTGTTTATAAGTGAGTTATTTCTCATCATAATCTTATCACAATCTGCTGAGTTGTGTTCATAGCATTGTGTTTCCATGGATACTGTACCAACCGCTTACACTACTTTATAAAAAGCTGAAACAACTCAGGTTAAGTTAACATACAAAACAAATGACTAAAATTGTGTACAGATTAGTACACACAAAAAGAGGTAGCCTTAAGCATTTGATTTAAGCAGAAAAAAAGATATCCAATTGTCCATGAATAACCAGCCTCAACTACTATGACTTGAATAAAAAACAAAATAAATAAATAAATGGACATGTACACAACTACTATGACTTGAATAAATGGAAACCCACACAGACATGTCGCCCACATCATGGGCAGGGACTCAGTGAAAGTATCAGTGCTCAAGGGTGACCTTGGCAATTATAAACTGGAACCATTTCAAATCAGTCATTCTTTTTCTGATTCTTTTTTTTTTCTGATTACCGTGTGATTTCATTAACCTTACGACATTTGACACCATCACTTTAACGAGTAGGAGTACTGTGCCCAGTGTTAATGAAGTGCATGAGTGAAAGTCGTGGTTTTCCTCACAGAAGTTATAATTCACAACAGGGAACAGCCACATACAGGGAAGCCACATGCATACATACCCTCAACTACATGTTTCATGAGGACAAACAAACTGAAAGGCAACCCTGTGTGACTGCAAGATCCTAAATACCAGCAAACACGGTGAATTATGCAAAGGCAAACATAGTTCAGTCACACAGACATTTCTGCAACTGCATTTTATGTACACACATAGAAAAATAAATGCATAGGCCAGCATGCGTATACATACACGCACGCAAACACACACACACACACACAAACAACTTGCTTTCTCTGTCTTACATATACACACACACACACACGCACACGCACACGCACACACACACACACACACACACTCGAAGGTGGCATCTAGCGTTGTCTGGAGGAAGAGGCAGCTGAGCACTAAGCCCTCATTAACTCCTCACACACTGCGAGCTCTTTCGCTTCTCACTCCCCCTCTCGGGTTTGTTTTTCACTTCGCTCCATCTCTCCGTCTCCCCCCCCCTGTTTATTTTCTCCTCCCTCTCTCTCTCTCTCCCTCCCTCCCTCCCTCCATCTCTCCGTGCCAAGTGTGTGCTTTTCTCCTCGTGTCATCATCTAATTACCTCTCCATATTTTTGATCAGACACTTGCTCAGTGGCCCCACCCCAACACACACACACACACACACACTTTCTCGCTATGGTGTCCCCATGCTGGGATGTCCATTTACGCCACTGCGTTAGTAATGCACTTAATTTCCTCTTTCAGCTTTTTTTTCTTTTAAGGTTTTCCTCCACTCCTCTTTCTTCTCAGTTTTTTTTTTCCTTTTCTTTTTTCTTCTTTGGAGCCTACTTTCCGTTCCTCTTTTTCCGTCTGTCTCTTGCTGTCACACCTACACAAGCACATACATACACACATACACTCACACATACAAACACACAAACACACAAACACACACACAGTCACACAGTCACACAGTCACACATACACACACACACACACACACACACAGTCACACTCACACATACAAACACACAAACACACACACAGTCACACAGTCACACAGTCACACATACACACATACACACACACACACACACAAACACACACACAGTCACACTCACACACACAAACACAAACACAAACACATACAAACACACACACACACACACACACACACACACACACACACACACACACACACACACTGACACACAAACACACACACTTGCCTGCCTGCTGCTGTACAGATGCTGGTAGGCAGGAGGTGCCAATGATGCTGATGACACTTGAGGTCTGCGGCTCTCCCACCACCCCCATCTCAGCGCGCTGCTAACGGCCTGCGACTTATTGCTGTCGTTGTGTTATATTGCCGTTGTTGCCGTTAGTTGTAACTCGGAACTGGCGCAGGCCTGAAAAAAAGGGTTGACTGACACAAGATGTTGAAAGAAGCAGTTTGGCTAGAAGCTTATTATAGTTTGTGTGTGGGGGTGGGTGTGCGTGTCGGCCTGCATGTAATTATGTGTGCATGTGTGCTTGTTACACCTTACCAATGGATGCCCCTACTGGGGCAAACAACTAAGCCATTGATTGCATGGCCAGGTGCTTCCAATCAAGCCTCTCACAGAGTCACCTGAGCCACTAGACAGAATGGAGAGGGAAGAGGGACAAACAGCACTGGGAAATACAAAAACACCACATGAAACATACAGCCGTAACAGTGCATGCTTGTGTGCGTGCATGCATGAGTGCTTGTGGGCGTCTGTGTGTGTGTGTGTGTGTGTGTGCACGTGTGTGTGTGTGTATTGACTGGTCAGTCTGGTCTGCGTGGTTCTCCTCCCGGTCATGCTGAGGTCCACGTGGAGCTGAGAAATGACCGTGTGGAGCCGCAGATGGACTTCATCTCTTATCGCTCCTTGTCACATGGCGAAACACTGTGTGTGTGTGTGTGTGTGTGTGTGTGTTCGTGGGTGTGTGTGTGTGTTCGTGGGTGTGTGTGTCTGCTTGCACATTAGAGAGAGAGAGAGAAATGTGTGTGTAATAAGCCTCGGTAACCCCTTACTTGACAGGTGAGTTCATAACACATTCATAGCAGCTGTCATAAGCTGCACATACCTGCACACCTTTGCTCCTCTTCGGTGCATAGACTATTGATAAACAACCTTCATTTCATTGTTTGTGGCTCAAGCTCTCCCCAGTTGAGCCCACACTGAGACGTTTTTGCCTTTATACTTCTCCAGCTGTTCCTGGGGTGACCTTGTTTCTGTTTCCCTGGATGATGATTGTAGAAGGTTTTCTGAAGGTGTGACCAATCCAACTCCACTGTCTTTTTTCTGGATTTGTAAATCTATGGGATCTTGGCTTGTTATTTTCTATAGGTCCACATTGTTCATTTTGTCTTTTCACCAGATGTTTAGTATCCTTCTGAGGCCGGTAATCAAGGTTTATTGTAATCTGTGAAAGTTTATGTGTCTTCTCTTGCATGTGTATATGTGTATGTGAAAGGAGAGCTACATCATCTGCAAATTCCAGATCATCCAGTTGCTTCCACATTGCCCACTACATTCCATTTTCCTTTCCCTCAGTTGTTTCTTTCATGACCCAGTCAACTGCGAGGATAAAGAGCAATGGTGAGAGAAGGCATCCCTGTTTGACGTCCGTCTTGACTTCAAAGGTCCAGGACAGCTGGCCTGCATGCATGAGTCTACACAAGGTGCCATCGTAGTGCTGCTATGTGGTCTTTGCACGGCCGATCTTTACTAAATCCCTGCTTGCTGGTCCTGGAGCCTCCTGTCTAATTTTTCCTGTTGAGCTGCTCTTCCTGGGTTAAAAGCAGTTGGTCATTTTGATCGGTTTATTACTTTAGCGCTGTGTCTCAGACAACTTCCTTGTGATGTTATACAATTCTTTCATGTTTCTTTGCGATGCTGTGAGTTCTGCATCCTTACTGTAGGTACCCTCTCCACCTGTCATCTCTTATACCTCCTGATGTTCTGCTGCGCTTCTTTGTGGCTAGGGTCGTATTTATATTTTCATCCACTGCTTTTTCAGATCTTGTTCCTGTGTTGTTCACTTTTTAACTCCAGCTTTCTCCTCTGCTGCATTATGTTGAGAGTTTTGGGTGTTATCCGTTCTTTGTGCTTTTGGGATCTTCTCCCCAAAGGCCTACATGTTCATTAGAGAGAGAGGAGGACAATGTGTGTGTCCAGTTATCCAGGATCCAGTTACGAAAGTATAGTCGTTTTTAATTACTGGTATGGAGGTTATTTATTCAGTTGCCCCTCAAAAAGTTACAAAGCCATATAAATGCTCCTTAAATACTGAAATAAAACAACTAAGCAATAGTTAATCATACAACACATTGGCACCAAGACAACCAAATGAGAGAAAGTGACAGACATATAACATAACAGGTCAAGAAAGTATAGTATAAGTATAGTATAAGTATAGTAAGTATAGTATAAGTAAGAGGGTACTGTGCAATCAGCAGTAAATTAGCAGCGAGGTACTGTAACTTCAGGTAATCAGGTAATAATCACCTCAGCACATGAGGTAGATTTACCAAGAAAGGGTGAGCAACAAAATGACATAACAGTCTCTATAACACAACCATAAAACAGTACAAAGACAGAGTCTTTCTCAGGTGGCTCTCCGCTCCCATGCAATGCATTGTGGGCCGGCTTCCTTTGGCAGCAGCACAGCCCTCCAGCCTGCCGCAGCCTCTGACATTCACTAATCTGCAGAGAGCCTCTCTCCGCCCCAGCTGTGGAGGCTTGTCAGGGAGAGCCATCCGCATGTTGTGCTAATAATGCCCTGATCAGGGGAGGATATGTCTCCGTCTCGACACAGCAGGCCCTGGGGGTGTGGAGGGTGGAGGGCTGCGGAGGGTGGCTGTTGTGGGTGGTGTGGTGGAGGTTGCGGTGTGGGGTTTTCATGAAGGCGACCTCTGGACCTGGGAGGCCCTGTAGTCAGCTTAATTGGCTACAGACGAATCATCCTCTCTCTTTCTCTCTCTCTCTCCCTCTCCCTCTCTCCCCTCTCTGTCTCTCTCTCTCTCCCTCCCTCTCTCCCTCTCCCTCTCTCTCTCCATCTCTCTCTCTCTCCCTCCCTCTCTCCCTATCTTTCTCTCTCTTTCTCTCCCTCTCTTCCTCTCTCTCTGTCTCTTTCTCTGTCTGTCTGTCTGTCTCTCTCCCTGTCTCTCTCTCTCTCTCTCTGTCTCCCTCTCCCTCTCTCTCCCTCTCTCTCTCCCTCCCTCTCTCCCACTCTCTCTCTCTCTACCTCTCTCTCTCTCCCTCTCTCTCTCTCTCTCTCCCTCCCTCTCTCCCACTCTCTCTCTCTCTACCTCTCTCTCTCTCCCTCTCTCTCCCTCTCTCTCTCCCTCTCTCTCTCCCTCTCTCTCCCTCTCTCTCTCCCTCCCTCTCTCTCTCCCCCTTTACCTCCTTCTCTCTCCCCCCATCTTTTTTCTGCTGGTGCCTGCTGGACCTTAAACGGAAGTGTTAAGAAATAGGAACAAGGTGTCAGAATGCTGAATCCTGTGTGTTCCAAAGCGGGGTGGGGGGGTGGTGGGGCATGTTGACTGCTGCTTAGCTAAAGTTTAATTTATTTCACACATTTTGTTTGAATGTGAGCATTGCATGTAAGCATTGTGGCTGCTGGCTTGTAAAGCTGTGTGGCCCTGGCTGGCTTTCGTTCCAGTTTTGCTAATTATTTAGTGTTTGTGTGATATCTGCACCTGCGGGCGTCTAATCCCACCATGTGGGGCTGCCCCTGTCTCGGGGCTTTCTCTCCATCCAGGTCTAAATTGGGAAATGTCGAGATCCGGGGATCACTCTCTCTACTCAGGGACTCTCTTTCCTTGCTGTCTGTAGCTCTGTCTTTCTCATCCCTCTCTCTGTCTCTCTCTCTCTCTTACCCTTTCCCTTATCCTCCCTTTCATCTTCCAGTTGAAGTTCTTTATTGTTCTGCTCAGAGCAACACAGTGCCTCCCTCATTTTATCTGTCTTCCTCTGCCTGCCTTTCTCTCTCTGTCTCTCACATTCTTTCTGTCTCGTTCTTCCTCTCTCTCTCTCTCTCACTATCTCCCTCTCTCTCTCTCTCTCTCTCTCTCTCCCTCTCTTCCTCTTTGTCTCTCGCACTGGGTGGCATGCTAAAGACCTGCATGAAGAGCATGTTCTTCTGAGGGAACATCAGGGCTGACAGTTCTGTTCGTAGACTGACACACCCCTAATCTAACCCTCACTATCCTTCTCCTCCTCCTCCTCCTCCTCCTCCTCCTTGTCTTCATCCTCTCCTCCATAAAGGAGATCCCTTCTCTACCTCTCTAAACTGCCTCTAGGTACATTTGGGAAGGGAGGGAGACTCCACCACCAGCCTCGCCTGGGTAGCAAACTTCTACACTGGTACAACACAAAGTGTTTGCAATTGAATGTGCTTGTCACAGTAGTATATAGTGTTAGTGAGCATTGGGGAGAGGTGGCATCTCCTGACACACAAATCGTCTGTTATCACATGGCAAACTGGCTACAAGATCTTGTCTGTACTGAATCAATTAGGCAACTGCTATTTTTTTTTATTTCACAGAACATGTTTGTGCCGGCAAATCCCAACACAACATCTTGCAGCGTTATCTACAAAGAGTAACATGAATTTAACGGTGTGTGTGGTGAGATAAGACAAAAGAAGCCGGTCTGGGACGGAAGAAAAGGTTATTCCAATTAGAGGTCTGAATTGAGAATCGTTGTTTTGTTCTTTATAATTACCTCGCAGTGACAACTTTCCTTTTCGCGTACCCCCAATTATCACAAAAACAAGCAAAAAAAGCAAACGCACCAGGCTTATTACATTTCCAATGGCTGCATGCTTTAATCCATTTTTTTTCCAGTTTCCAAAGACAAATATATAGTTAGCGCTGCCTCAAGGCTGCAACTAATATGTCTCCCATTTAATCGTAAATCCTGTTTGTTGTATTCTTCCAATCAGAGAGTGGCTTTGGTGAATAAATAGACAGAGTTTCAGCAGACGTTAAACGACCTTGTAGTTCACAGGCACACTTGAGAAAAGCAAAGACATCTGACTAGACGGTTTCATTAGAATTGTTTTTTTTATTATGATAAATACATAATTATGTTAGAGCATTTAATTACTTGTTTGGTATATGTATAAACTAATGAATACATGTATAATTGTTACATAATACATAATCATTGGATTAGTGTACAATACATATTGGTGTGCAAATACAAATGCTTCACATAGAGACAACTTTATTATCCATCCAGTAGACTGGTAGTGATGATCCCGCATGGCAGCAGTATGGCAGAAGGAGAGATGTGACAACTAATCTCAAATAAGAACTCCTCCATTTTACATGTTCCCTCCACAGTGTCTCACGACCGCTGATGTTCCCTTCAGCTTACTGAATCTTGAATCTTCTCCTCACCACCAAAATACCTCAGACAGTCAGCCAAAAGCATGACTAAGTTGGGCCGGGGGCTCAAGGTGCTCCTAGTCTGCCAGACGTTTGGTCCACATGCCCTTTCCAGTGTCTATTTGCAAACACCTAATAATGTGCTGCCGAGGATGGTATTTTGACAAAAGCTAATGAGCACCAAATCAACAGCTACAGGTTTGTCTGAAAAAAAGTCATTAATGAGAAGAATAAATAAAAATGTCTTTTCTTAGAGGTTGATCTGTGATACAGCGTGACATGATAAAAAAGTAAAGGGAAAACACCTGAAGTGGAGGTGAAATAAATATTGACTTGTGAAAAAATATATCTGTTTGCAAGCCTGAACAGACTGGAGACAGCAAGACTATTGGAAAGAGTGACTGCATACAGAGGCACATGAGAGATGATAGCGAAAGGAGAGAATGAGGGATATTGACTGCTGATTGATCTGTAAAGGCAATATGTGTGCATTCACAGGAACTGTGCAATCACACTATCAACTTGCAGCTATACCGCAAAGTGCTATTTCATACACAGTGTGTACACACAGGTATAATTACTCTATATAATTACATTTAATCACTACATAACCTCTATATACATGTAATTACTTTAGCATTTTTCATATATGGTGGTCATGCGTTGGGCTAACCTAGCACTGCCTTAAACTGGAGAAACCCTTACTGGGGCCTGAGCTATGGTCTTCCAATCCCATTACTGAGCTCCACAAATAACTCTTCTACAATGTAGACAAAAACTATTTATACATTCTGATAAATTGTCTTTTTCATGAGGAAGGTTTCTACACAACTTGCAGTGTGATTTGGGTCGTTATCTCATTGAAAGACGTAAAGATGTCCAAGCACATATTTGTTATTTTTAAAATAGGTTTTACATTTTTTATTGTCCACAATTTCAGGTCTGGTCTGCTTGGACAATTGGACAATTTGTCAAGGTGTACCAGTGATTTTTTTCCTCCCCTTTACCTGAACACATTTATGTAGCTTTATTTGGACGAGTTCTAGACAGCCTCACACTAACAATCTGTACACTCCACTTTGCAGCCCCAACGTGGGACTGTGAAGACCGATTCTGTTTGAGCCCCAAGATGGCTTCCCTCCCTCACATGTGCCGAGGAGGCTATGCTACGCTTGCCTGTCTTCCTGGTGGCAGATCGACAGACAGAGCTATTTATGCCGACAGCAGCTTGGAGATGCTGCTTAATTAACATGCTGCTCTTCAGTGGGAGGGCACTCACTGACACCTGCCCCTCCCTCAACCTCCCCTCACCAGGCAGTCTGGCAGTCAGCCGAGGGATGGAGAGAGAGGGGGGGGGGAGAGAGAGAGAGAGAGAGAGAGAGAGAGAGAGAGAGGGAGAGAAAGAGAGAGAAAAAGAGTTTTAAAAAAGAGAGAAAGAAGAGGGAGGGAAAAAGGAGAAAGAAGGAGGGAGGGAGGGAGGGAATGTGAAAAACAGACAAATAAATATGTTTGAGAGAGGAAAAGAAAATGTATGAAAAAAGAAGGAAGAAAGAGGGACAGTGCAAAAAAAAGAAAAAGTGAGTGCAGGAAAAAAAGAAATA
>CM059266.1:7349121-7351621 GCA_030347295.1 Setipinna tenuifilis
AGAGCCAAATCCCTGCCTCACGCCAGCAAGCCCCTCACCGTGACAGGAATCCTTTGTGCTTAAGCCCTTTTGGCATTTCCTTGTGTCTACAGTAAGAAGCCTGTGACTGACTTTTGCATTAGTGCTTATCAAAAGCTAATTCCTGCCTGACCCAGGGATAAGGGCAGTTGTCACTATTCAATCACCCATCACCCTACCAATATGGCTGACAGCCAGCAAGGGTGTGACCTTTTGAACCTTGTTTCCAACAAGTGTGCTGTCAACAGGCAATGATGAGATGTTTTTTTTATTTTATTTTTATTCTGTGCATCGCTATTCAGACCTGTTGTCATGTAGACTGAGAAATGTGGAATTTCCTATTCAGTTAACTTTACTGAATAGTTATGCTTTTTCAGACAAGGGTGATTCTGTCCATGTATCCACATTCAGGCCATCAAATGTTTATTTTGTCAACGCAATTGTGCTGTGCTATCATAAGTATGACCGCCAAAGTTTAAAAATAACACGTATGGCTATGTTTATGGAATTATTTCCTAACTTACGCATTTGAGTCTCATGCCACCAGCAGGGGCAACTTCCAAGTCTTTGAAATTGTTATAAGTGAATTGTGACGTCACCCTTTTCTCTAGTCCAGTGACCTACAGTAGGTTGTGACCACAGCCACCCCTAAAGAGACATTTCTGCTGTCACATCATGGATGCATACAATGGGCTACACCCAGTGGCTACAGTGCTGCAAATGAGGACTTATTTCCAGTGAGTACTCAACTAAACTGGGGTGTTGGTCACACTACACAAAATAAAGGTGCTTAAATGGTTCTTTAAATATCTGGATGGCTCCACGGAGAGTGAAATCTCTGTGTTGAACTATTACATTATATTAAAGGTTCTTCACATTAGCAATGATTCTTCAGAGCCTCAGATCATAATGGGCTAAGCTCGTACTAGTGTCAAATGGTTCTTGAAAAAACTGTTCAACGGTTCTTTGAAGCACCGAAAAAGGTTCCTTTATGACATTGCTCTGAAGAACCGGTACTGGCCCCATTATTTTTTAGAGTGTACAACTCCTTGATGTTTTAGCGGTGCTTTTGCAATGTTAAAGGTTTTAAGTGCCAGTGAGTGTATGTGATGAACATGTCAATCACCTCAACACAAATATTAGGTATCTCCTTTAAATGTGAACATGAATGAATGTTAAATGTTAAAGCGCTTTCCTAAAGCCAAAGTGTTACTCTCAGTGTTCCTCTACCAGGTATTAAGGAGTGTGTCTAACTATTCAATCACTCAGTTTTTTATCATGGCATTACTATTAGGGGTGAGGTAAGCATGGCCGTACGCAGCTATGAGGTCACGAGGTCTGGACCTCACTCATTTTTTTGCGCGTTTTTTTTTTTTTTTTACGCGACTATGTCTAACTGAATAGCCCAATAAAGAAAGCGGGATGTTAAATGTGATTCTTTGTAGGCCTGTGTGGCGTTAAACCTTGATGGCCGTTGTGTTCGTGAGTCGTGCCTGTATGCGAGTGAACAAGATTAACACTGCGAGTGATGCGACGGGAAGAGGACACAATTCAGGAGATTCCTTACGAGACACAGTAGGCTAGCGGCTAAATATAGGTAGGGACATTTCCTTAGCGTCTGAATATTGGTAGGGACGTGTCCACATGTACCCTATTGTCCAAATATTTTAGACATTTGGCTTATTTGTACTTTGGCATTAGATACGCCATCAGGGCAATTGGTGAAGAAAAATATTCGGCTATGCCTAGGTAGGCTCCGTCAGAGCTGGTAGATTAATAAACAGTCTTTTTGAATTTATATGTTTAGATCAGATGGGTTAGATAGTTAGAGGGGACATTTTAGATATTGCAGCATTTCATCTAACACTTTTTCAGCTCATATTGATTTTAACATATTCATACACAATCCACAGATAACAAGTCAAAGAGAGGAGGGGAAACATGTCCAAGAGATTAAAACAAAATACATTGGATGCATTTCTGGCAAAGAAAAATAAAGAAAGGGACAAAGATGAAGACAGTAAACTTGAAATTGAGAAGGATGGGTGGTGTAGGCCTACTGATTGTTTGCCATATTTTTAATATATGCCTACAGTACATTTTTTTTTAATATTGATTTAGCACCATTAAAAGATATTTAAACAACAAACCTTTTGTGTGACCTGACATTTAAAAAATAAATAAATAAAAAATTTCGGCGCGCGCTTCGCGCGCATCCTGGACCTCACCTATTTCCAAATCCTGCGTACGGCCCTGGAGGTAAGGGGGGAGTGGGGTTGATGACATGATTAAATAAAGAGGTGTGATGAATTCTGTGTTCATTTTAAGTGTAAAATTGTTTCATATCTTCTAAGGTTGGTGGAAAAAAAACAGTTCTGTGACTTTAATTAAAAAACGTATTTTCTCTCGCTAGGGAAATTCTGCACTGCAAACGTGTGCTAACAGTAAGGGGTGTGTGACAACAGTAACCTGTCACCGGATC
>CM059266.1:7359121-7361621 GCA_030347295.1 Setipinna tenuifilis
CACCCTGCAGTGCGTAGGCTACCCTTCCCTTCCAGACTGGCACGGTGGCTGCTGGGGCAGCAGGATGGGGGCTGGCACCAGTAACACACGGGCAGATAAAGAGATATGACACGGTGACATGCCCACAGCATGTGTCACATACAGTATGCCCCATAATCGCAGAGAGCAAATAAGAGTAGATGTAACATTTGGAGTAATGGTAATACAACATAGCATTGATCCAATGAGGTACACTCAAAAGCCTTGTGTGCCAACTTAACAAACACATCAACTAAAAACTTTGTTGATGTTGATATTTATGTGTAGAGGGTTAGGGATCTAGCAGTATCTAGCTCTATGATTTTTTTTAATATGTTTGCTGGGTTAGAATATGTATAGGTTTGTTGGGTTAAACTATGTATAGGTTTGCTGGGTTAGAATATGTATAGGTTTATTGGATTAAAGTATGCATAGCTTTGTTGGTTTACACCCTCAGCATAGTTGTAAGGTGTAAAAATGTAACATAGCGCCACATTTGTCTTATGCGGCACACTCAAAAGCCTTGTGTATCAAGTAAACAAACACATTATAAATGTTGTTAATATTTATCTATAAGATGTGAAGTGCACCTGTTAGAGTGTCCTCCTGAAGTGTACCACTCATTATGCACCTTTTTGAGATAAGCGCAAGCATTAAGCCAGACGCCCGAAACCACTCGGCGAAATTTGTGCATATATCAAGGGAGCAGGTGGCACTCAATAAAATCTCCTGCGTGTCTTCCCTAAATCTAATATCCAGAAGATGAGATGAAGATCTCTGTGTATTTAATGAAATATCTGATGAAAAAAAAATATGCCAGACATAAGTAGGGATTTAGTCTGGAAAACCTATTTCTCGTGTGTGTGTGTGTGTGTGTGTGTGTGTGTGTGTGTGTGTGTGTGTGTGTGTGTAAAGAAATACAGCACCCCAGTTAGAGATAATCCTCGTGTTAATACCGGGGCATCAAATACAAAATCAAACAGCTGGTAAGCAAGCTCATTTGATCTTGGGCACGTCCACTTCTTAGTATATGCTGTACCTATGGTCTTCAAGAACGATGAATATGGAACGGGTAGTCATTGCACACCTTACGTGGAAACGGCTCAACATTTTCGATTCATTTTTCCTTTTAAGCTGCTTATGCTGTCTGAAAGAGACCTGTGAAATGGATGCTGCTGGTTATTTATTTGTAGCATAAATAAAACATATAACAGCATTTCTTTTGTTCAGTCTGTGAAGATACTGCAGTTTAAGACAAATCAAAGTACAGCTGCAAGAGAAAAAAGGCTGCACTCACACAACCACACACAACTTTCTACAGACTGGTGTGCTGGGTTGGCACGAGAGATCAGTCTGTCTGACAGAGTTTGACTTCCACCTCAAGCCAGTGTGGAGCAGGAGGCCACCATTTGTCGCTGGATATTGAGGCTGGTTTTCCCAGGGTTCAGTGGGAAGCGAGTGGGTGAAAAGGTTTGGCCAGAAGTGTGGCGTCTGACCCGGGGAGACAGAAGACGAGGAGGTGACGAGGACATGTGTCATCTTTAAAATAGTAGCCCAGCCATCACAACCAATAATCATTCAGCTGGAGCGAAGTGCCGAGGCACCTTTTAGACCAGACTCCAGGCCTCCAGGCCTACCTGCACAGCACGCGGTAGAAAAACAAGAGAGCAGTGCAAAAAAAAAAAAAAAAAAAGTGACAACCGTCTTTACCATCTGCCAGAGACAGAGTGAGAGGATGAGCGAAGTGGAGAGAGAGAGAGAGAGAAAGAGAGAGAGAGAGAGAGAGAAAGAGAGAGAATGGTCAGCGAAGAATAGAGTGAAGCAGACAGAGAGGGCCAGGCAAGGGGCACAGGTAAAAGGCGGACTGGCATGGAGAGGGAAGGGGAGGAGAGGGGAGCGGAAGGGAGGGGAGGGGAAGGGAAGGGAGGGGAGGGGAGAGGAGAGGAGGAGAGGAGAGGAGAGGAGAGGAGAGGAGAGGAGAGGGGAGGAGAGGGGAAGGGAGCGGAGGGGAGGAGAGGAAGAGGCCCAGCAGAACAGTGTGAGAGAAAGGGTCAAGTGCCTGCCACTCCTGTCAAACACAACTGAGCTCCAGCGCCACACGTGGCATCTCCTCGCACGGACATCTGTCTGTGCCACACGGCAGAAAGAGCAGAGGAAGAAGGAGAGAGAGAGAGAGAGACAGAGAGGGGGAGAGAGAGAGAAAGACAGAGAGAGAGACAGAGAGGGGGAGAGAGAGAAAGACAGAGA
Organism: Setipinna tenuifilis; assembly: GCA_030347295.1. Taxonomy (NCBI): domain Eukaryota; kingdom Metazoa; phylum Chordata; class Actinopteri; order Clupeiformes; family Engraulidae; genus Setipinna; species Setipinna tenuifilis. Next base: position 7,361,387 of record CM059266.1, read on the forward strand.
GAGAGACAGAGGGGGGGAGAGAGAAAGACAGAGAGAGAGACCAAGAGGGGGAGAAAGAGAAAGACAGAGGGAGAGAAGAGATTGAATAGGAGAGATGAGAGACTGAGAGGAAGAAAGAGGAAGAGAGGAGAGAGATTGAAAAGGAGAGACAAGACTGAAAGGAAGAGAGAGAGAGTGAGAGAGAGAGAGAGAGAGAGAGAGAGAGAGAGAAGTCCTTTCCTCAAGTTTCTGTGCT
>CM059266.1:7366621-7379121 GCA_030347295.1 Setipinna tenuifilis
GAATTGTATCAATTATAATGAGCTGATTTAGTGAATAGCTAGAAGAAAGACATGGTACTGGATTGTATCTTCTGAAGCCAGGTTGGCCATTACTGGTTTTAAAACCCCCCTGAGTGTGTAATTAAGTTTGGACAGGCACCTACAACCATTAGAAAATGAATGAAGGCATCTCTCATAGTATATCAACAGCATCTGACACAGCCCCCAGTCCAGTGGTGTGATGGATGAGCAGAATCTATCTCCGTTCTGTCTACGCCCCTCTCTCCCCCCACACCCCCACCCCCACCCCTAACCCCTTCCCTGCCGCAGTGAGTGTTTTTCACTTCTGACTAAGTTGTGTTTTATGCGTGTGCGTGGAGGAGGTCATCATCATCTTCGTGCGGTGCGTCGTCGTGGTGATGAATCCTCCCTACAGTATGATTTGTTGAGTGGCTTCACACTGATTGCCCGATTTGAAAGGAAGTGAGTTACATTTCTGCAAAAATATGGCAAAGGAACACAAAATGCCGCAACTCTAGAAATCATTAACTGACGCTTTTTATGGCTTTCTGTTTATGGTTGGGGGTTGATCTATAACTTTTAAGCCCGAGGAGTTTGGGTTTGAGGTGATAAACTGTATTTTAAAAATATTAATTCCTCTCCCTTTCATTTTCTCTCTCTCTCATGCTCTCTCTCTCTCTCTCTCTCTCTGTCTGTCTCTCTCTCTCTTACTCCCAGACACACACACACACACGCACATTCTTATGACTTTTGAGTTGATTCTAAAAGTTATTTGTTATTTCTTAAAAAACCTTGCCAAATATATTTAAAGAATAATAGATGACATATTATTTGGGCAACAGAGGTTAACACACATTCGAGTGTATTAACTTTGTGAATTAGCTACCCAAACGCAGGTGAGGTTCATTACCCTTCTGATACGATGGTTTGCACACTCGCAGCGTTGGGCTAATACGACTTACATCTCCATGTGCTGATTGCTGTAGCTGACTTGTTTATTGAACATTTTTATTCTGCTACAAATTGGGTGTTTGCTTTCCCCTTCAGGCCAATTTGCTGTTATTAATTCTAAATTGAGGGTTACTATGGTCAAAGTCATTAGTTTCTCTCTCCTTGCCTGGCTAGCTTTTCTTTTTTGCATCATTCTGTGATCGGTTTGGTGAAATAACTGTGGCCTTTAGCCCAGATAAAGGAACGCCTGACACTATCAGATGTTATGCTCTGTTATTGTGTGAGTCCAGTGATTTGTAATTTTGACACAACATAAAAGTCTGTTTAAGGCAAGGTGTCCATTTTCGTATAATAAGCAGGGTAATGATCGGCGAGGCGACCATTATAATGGAATAAGCCTCTTCAGAGTGATTCAACACTCCTTCACATCGGTGTTCTGCATTATTCTTCTGGGTTTTATTTCACAATAACGACCGCCTCGCTGAACATTATGTCCTACGTAATCACCTGTATCCTCCTGAAGAAGACATCGCAACAGGACATTCCACCAAACAATGCCATGTATTGAACTTCCCATGATAGCTATAAACAGAAAATTGAATCTATCAAATACAGTATATTTGATTGCACTTGTCACTTCAGCTTCACGTGTCTGCTTTTGTTATAGTACTGTTTGCTGTACAGTTCATGCTCACACATGCCACTTCAACCTGACATCTTTGTCTCCTGGCCTGACATCCAGGTTAAGAATGTTTGTCATGTGCCTTCTTTTTTTATTTACATGTACGGTGATTGTGGTCCTGTGTGAGGTGCCGCTTTTATTTCTCATGTTCATGCTACTGTCCATGTCCATGTTTTCACGTTGTGTTTTGTTGTGTTTTTTTCTGTCTGTCAATAAGCACACTGAAGCAAGAGTATTGGATCTTGAAATCCCTGCTGTTTCCTATAGATTAATATTTTACCATGTACAGTCGTGTTGCTTGTCACTTTCTTACCATACAGTTAACCGCACGAAGAGCAATTAGACCATAACGAGTGTGTAGGCGCTATCAGGATCCATCAGCATCGACAAGCCCGCGCACCTAATGCGTGTGTGGCACAGACACAGACAGTACATGATTTATGCAGATACATCGAGATGGAGGAGTAAATAAGGGGGCAGGGTCTTGAAGCCTCTTGGCAAAGGGTGCTCCAGTTGACAGCCCATCCAAAGAGCGCTGTCTGATGTGTGTGTGTGTGTCTGATGTGTGTGTGTATGTGTGTGTGTGTGTGTGTCTGATGTGTGCGTGTGTGTGTGTGTGGTGGGGGGGGGGGGGGGGTGATCTTTCCTCTTCCACCTTCACTCAGATGATGCCTTGTGTGTGTGTGTGTGTATATGTGTGTGTGTGTGTGTGTGTGTGTGTGTGTGCGTGTGTGTGTGTGTGTGTGTGTGTGTGTGTGTGTGTGTGTGTGTGATGAGGCCTTGATGCGTTTCTGCAACGAGCAGCCACCCCCCCACACACCCCCCCTGTTCTCCTCGCAGACCTACCACCACAAACACCTGTCTAGAAATCGCCTGCCTTCGCTTGCCTTTCCATCGGCTGCGTGCTCAGATCTGTGTCTGGGTGAGGGACGTGCCGTGCCTGCCTGAAGCTCGGTGGTGTGGTGAGCAGAGCAGCTCTCTGCAGGGTGGAACCCAGAGTTCCGGAGTCTCAAACACATTCCAGAACATTCTCACTCACACAAATGATCCCAAACCCCAACCCAGCCCAACCCAATCGCAGTGACCCATTCCACTGAATCAATTGAGGTAAAAACTATGAAGTCTATGAATAAAGAACGTGGAGTAAGTGAATTCATGCAGAAAGACGTTTTGAAGGGTGTTACAGCCCTTTTGAGGAGTGTTACAGCACAGGGGAGAAAAGTGCTCCGACATAACTTACTGTCATTTCCCTCCACCCGCTGCGGTGGGGTTATTGATCGCGGAGGGTGTAAGGGTGAGGGTGGGGGTTAACCACGGCAGAGGAAGGGTTGACATGGCATGAGAAATGAGAAAGAGGAGATTTTTTTGGAGGGGATGGGATGAATGGGGAGGTGTGTGTGTGCGTGTGCGTGTGTGTGTGTGTGTGTGTGTGTGTGTGTGTGTGTGTGTGTGTGTGTGTGTGTGTGTGTGAGGGAGGGGGGGGGTCAAAGAACACTTTGACAAGGTCCACACACTGCGAAGATGGATCTGTCTGGCTGTTGCGGAAACAAGGACTGTCAAACCAGACTGAAATATTCTAACAGCAATCCCTCTCAAACTTTTTTTTTCTTCAATTTTGTTCTTTTCTTCTACTTCCACATACTCACACCCACACCTCCATAAAAACCTGCACAGGGCTGTGTACTGACATTCACATGCTTAAACAAAGACAATGACAAAGACACACACACACACACACACACACACACACACACACACACACACACACACACACACACACACACACACACACTGATCATCACTCCTATTTTTACACAAGCAATTAAGTCTCAATTCACACCATTTTTCCTCCGTCTTTGACAGTTGACGCAGCGGCTGTGTGACAATCTATATATCAGCTCTGCTGTATGTAAGTACTGCATGCACCAGTCTGTCTGTCTGTCTATCTGTCTGTTTGTCTGTGTTGAGTATGAGTTTGCCTTTACCATCCCTCTGTCTCTTTTTTTTCCTCTTTGCTATTTTTCTGCCCTCTGGCTGTGCTTTGCTAAGTGTTTCTTTTTTGTTGGCCTAGCTGGCTTTCTTGTCTGTCTGTTCTGTAATGTCTCATCCGTTTGTCTGTCTGTAATGTCTAGCCGGCTGTCTGCCTGCTGTTGTTCCAGAGGAGAGTGGAGAGCACTGACACAAAATATCTCTGTGTCACATCTGACCTAAGGTTTTATTTAGAAAGTATAGTGGGGAGTGAATGCAGATATTGTTTTTGTTTAAGAAAGCACAATAGTGAGTGTGTGTGTGTGTGTGTGTGTGTGTGTGTATGTGTGTGTGCGTGTGTGTGTGTGTGTAAGACAGATAGAGTGTGTGTGTGTGTGTGTGTGTGTGTGTGTGTGTGTGTGTGTGTGTGTAAGACAGAGAGAGTGAGTGTGTGTGTATGTGTGTGTGTGTGTGTGTGTGTGTGTGTGTGTGTGTGTGTGTGTGTGTCTGTATAAGCAAATAAATAGAGAAACAAAATGGCTCTTCTCTTCCACCCTCTGTCTCCACCTCCATTGCTTTCATCTCTCTCTTGTTGTCTCTCTCTTGCTGTCTGTCTGTTTGCTTCGAGGCCTCTAGTCCTGCTGAGCAGAGTGAGACAGAGACAGAGAAAGAGAGGGGGGGAGTGAGAGAGTGGAGCGATAGAGAGAGAGAAAGAAAGAGAGAGACAGTCAGAGAGATAGATAGATAGATAGATAGATAGATAGATAGATAGATAGATAGATAGATAGATAGATAGAGACAGAAAGAGAGAGAGAGAGAAAGTAACAGGGTTAGAGAGAGAGAAAGAGAGAGCGAGAGAGAGAGAAAGTAAGTAACAGGGTTAGAGAGAGATAGAGAGAGAGAAGAAAGAGAATGTGACAGTGTTAGAGAGAGATAGAGAAAGAGAGAGAGATAGAGAAAGTAGAGAGCGTGGACTGAACTGTCATGCAAGCTGTCATGTGATGAGTGTTGAGGCGTAGTGGCCACGGGGCTGGTGTCACATCAGACGAGGTGACAGAGGACGACAGTGACCTCCAAGAGATCGCCTGAGCGTTCCCACAAGCCACCGCAGCTCCACGGCACCTCTGGACTTTTAAAAACAATGACCCTTGAATTGTGCACACAGGCAACTGCGTGTGAGGACAGCCTGCAAGGCCGGCCCGGCCGGCCGACTGAGTGGTTGGTTGGTTAGGGATAGATGCCCCTGGCCAATCTGCCTTCTCTGCGCCTCTCTCTCTCCCCCTCTGCTCCACTCCTGTGGTTATATGATGATAGAGGTCAGCGCTCTGCATGTGCACATGAAAATGCAACTACCGCAATATAAGGGAGCGAGAGGGAGAGGGAGGAAGAGAGGAAGAGAGAGAAACAGAATAAAGGAGAGAATGAGAGAAAAGAGGGACAGTTCACCTCCAAGCTCTCCTCTGCTGTGATTTAAGCTGCTTCGACATCGACCAATGGGAAATCAATGCCCGGCTGTAGGCTGCAAGCTTGTCTGTGTGTGTGTTAGTGTGTGTGTTAGTGTGTGTGCGTGTGTGTGTGTGTGTGTGTGTGTGTGTGTGTGTGTGTGTGTGTGTGTGTGTGTAGTTGGATTTTTTCCTTAAAGTAAAATGTGGGCACACTGACACACACACACACACACACACACACACACACAACACAAGCTTGTGTCTGCAGCTGTGCTAACAGTTACATATCCTCCCACACACTGCAAAATACTAATAATTACAAGCGTCAGTCAGGCTCATATTGTATTACTGGGCTCTCAGTAGACCAGTCCTCTGTAGGCTCTCCCACTAACCATATCACCATATCACAATAGAGTGTGCATGTCAATGCAGTCATTATACCTCATAGCCAACTAATATGAGCACTCGTGAAAACAAGCTTTATGGGCACTGATTGGTATGCCTCCCCCTGCCATAACTTGTGTGGGTAACACTTTATTTTACAGCTTCTTTTTTAGTATATCTACATATATCAACATACAGTGGTACAGTGTAAGTACGTAATTGTTACATATTGTCATACATTTTGTTACACTGTACCAGCCCCCCTCCCCCCCCCCCAAATAAATTGTAAACCTAACCCTAACTACCCCCAAACCAGGAAGACACATACAGTATGTTTAATTTAGTAATATTTCAGTATGTTAGTACTAAAGAACTAAAAGGAAATGCCTTTTTAAGTGTGCATAAATGTGCGCCATCACATTGACATCATTTAAAAATGGTTTAAGATATGGTTCTAGGAATGAAATGACCCTATCAACCAAGTCAGTAACACTCTCTCCAACAACTCTCCAACAACCAGACTCTTCCCACCACTCTCAAAAAAGTGTGCCTTTAAATGACTGAATCCACTCTGGCAACAGCCAAACAAATTTAATGCAGATTGTTTCATTTGTGAAGCGCATCTGCTTTCCCCTTGCCGACAATTCCACCAAAAAAGGGGAAAAAAGAGCGACAAGCTTGTAGATGGCCGGCAGCGAGGCAATACGAGCCAAACAAGGCCAACAAATGAAGAGGAGGGAGGCAATCTAGTCTGCTCTGATTGAGCCCCTCTCCTCTCCTCTCCTCGCGCCTCGCACTGAGACATCGAGATCGGCGTAGCCCCAGAGCCAGTCACATGCTAGCACTCCCACTAGTCTTTATGGAGACAGACAAGCCCAGCACACATGGTGGGAGGATTACACCCTCTCTACATACACCCACACACACACACGCGCGTGTGCACACACACACACACACACATACACACACACACATACCCACACACACACACACACATACACATACACATACACATACACACACCCACACACCCACACACACATCCCTCACACACACCCCAAAGGCCTCTCTGTACACTACACTACACACTGGGATGCTCCTAAGGAACAATGCTTCTAGGATGACACACAAAGGCGAGGTTCGTTTTCTCCCCTAAATGGCCCCTCGGTCAGCCTTAACCTGAACAGACACGGAGGGGTCCGCGCGGCCCTTACGGCAGTCTGGAGCACAGGGCCCGCGGTCCAGTCTAATGTGGAGGACCAGCGCGGCGGACGGCCAGGTAAATTAAGATGCATTTACAGACTGATGCAGGCTGAGGGGAGGCTGATAGGCTACAGGCTGCCTGCCTGCCTGCCTGCGATGGCTACATTAGGGGCCCACACCTGACAGAGATAGGGGGAGGGTGGGCAGGAGGAGGAGGGCATGGTCCACAGACATACATGCAAACACACAGAGATACATTCACAGACACACCAACATACACACACACTTACTCACACAGATCTCTCTGTACACATGCGCAACACAGATGTACGAAGAGATCCCCAAGGACACACTCACAGTACACTCACATGTTTACACATACACATGTGTGCACATACAAACAAATGAACAAACAAGCACACACAACACATACACACACACACACACACACACACACACACACACACACACACACAGATAAAACCAGTAGTGGACTGTCTGCTTACTGGGAACACAGGAACAATCCCCGATGGCCATGCCAGCCATGAGCAGCCAACTGGAGGAAAGTGAGTGGACATAGCCAGCTCACAGCTCAGTCATGCGTCTCACAGCCGCTCATCTCTGTTCATCAAACACAACGTCAACACAACGTCAACACAACGTCAACACAACGTCAAAATAACGTAACCATGTCCCTGCACACAGAACCAATTTTCCTCACTCACTGATTTTTTTTTTCAAAAGCTGCTCTGTGAGATGGAAACATCATTTTATGAGGAAAAGAGAGAGAGAGAGGGCGGTGTCTCAGACACCACAAAAAGCAATAAAATCACCATGTTCAGGTTAGCTAACATACATAGGCTAAACAGGTGTCTTTGACTACATGAGCAATTTGTTTTAAGGTACGCACCGTTATCAGACAATCTTAAAGTGATGCCAGGAGATGGAATCGCTGCTTGCTGCATTTAGATTAACACACAGCAGAGCTTGCATCATAAATTTTAAAGTTTTCTTTAACTTAAAATGTTTTTTATTGGCAGTGAGTAATGACCTCTTCATAATTTTTAAGTCAGGCCTACAGTTTAAAACGTTCTTGGCTGTGTTTTTGTGAATCGACCCTTACATAAAAAAACATCTTTAATTCAGTTCCAGAGTGGTGTCCAGAAAAATTATGTATCCAACACTCCTGAATGTCAGCTTTACAACAAATATATTTGGTATTCTGTATCATTTTTATAATCCAGGATATAACCATTTAAAATGTGTTCCTGTACTTTTGGCCCAGCCTGTATATATAATCATCCATGTGAGGAGCACAGGCAGAGGAAATACATGGCAGGACTTTTACTTTCTCAGGCTGGTTTGTCCACCTCTGCACAGATGCACACATAACGGGTTGGCCTACAAAACCATGCGTGGTTATTTCTGGTTTGCCTGAGCAGGGTGGCTTGAGACAGAGCCCAATCCAAGGCATACATTCTTATCCCATTCCGGATCAGCCAAACTTATCCACACACACCCCCACACAAAAACTCACACCAAACACAAACACCCACAATCCCAGACATGTCAACACATCTACACACTGATATCAAATGCACACAAGCAAGCTCCCACACCACCCACCTAAATGGGAAAATATAAAATATATGTATATACGTATATATATATTACTGCAAGCACACAGACACCTGTCACAGTACAAACAGCATACACAAATGCACACTCCTACACATACTCACACACTCTCTAAAAGTAGGGATTCATTGAATAGGAATTCATGACATCCTGTACAATTCCACTTAAAATGATATAGCCCATTGCCAGTGCAAACAGAATGACATCTCTATTCCAAATTTAAGTTAATCCAGGGTTAAGTGGGATCATGTCAATGTCAGAATGTTACAAGAACTTTTGGGGGGATGTGCAAACACACACACACACACACATCTGCACCTACACACACATCTGCACACACACACACACACACACACACACACCCACACAAACCTACACACACATCTACACACACACACACACACACACACACACACACACACACACACACACACAGACGCACACACACAACTACACACACATCTGAACACACACACACACACATGCACACCCCTACACACACATCTGCACACACACATACACACACACACACACAAACCTACACACACATCTATACACACACACACACACACACCTACACACACATATCTATCTCCACACACAGCAGATTAATCCTTACGCTAAAGTGATGGCTGTGAATTGCTGCAGTGGGTAGTGAGTAAGATGGATAGCTGTGTCTCACCAGGTAATCATGCATAAATTACAGTGGCGGCTTAAGAGTAATAATGAAGAGGCTTGTTTAATCATCCCCCCCCCCACACACACACCCCCCAGCTCACGCCGAGAGACCTGTCCTCTGCCGGGGGGACGTGGGGAGACACGACTGTCATCTCCATCCCCATCCCCGTCACCAAGGACACGGCCCCCAGTCCCCCTGTCCCCCTACAACACCACACCTGCTGGGCCGGGACTGCTTCTAGAGATGCACTCATTTGTGCATGAGTGAACACACACAGGCACAGCCAAACACACACACACACAACCACACACACACACACACACACACCTACACAGTCACAACCACACACACACACACAATGGCAGGAGTGTTAGGAGATCCAGCATGTACTGTATGTATGCATACACTGCATTCTAAACCTGCTATACTCACACCACACACCACCCCAGCCCAAACCACACACACACATCCCGTCACGCACACACCACTTCAAACCAGTCCCTAACCATTTAGCCTAGCTTAACCTCATCTCATTCACAAGCACACTGTTTCTGATTGTTAAGACAAGGCTCCAGTGAGTGTGTGTATTTGTGTGTGTGTGTGTGTGTGTGCGTGCGTGCGTGCGTGCGTGCGTGCGTGTGTGTGTGTGTGTGTGTGCGTGTATGTGTGTGTGTGTGTGTGTGTGTGTGTGTGTGTGTGTGTGTGTGTGTGCGTGCGTGCATGCGTGTGCATGTGTGTGTGTGTGTGTGTGTGTGCGTGTGCGTGCGTGCATGCGTGCATGTGTGCATGCATGTGTGTGTGTGTGTGTGTGTGTGAGTGAGTGTAAGCGGGAGCAGGAGCGTCTAGCGTGCAGGTAGACACACACAGGAAGGCAGGACAGTAGGCGGCCATCGGCCTCTGAGGAGCGAGCGAGCGAGCGAGTGAGCAGTGTGCGGCGGGATCCACAGAGACGGATCACAGGCAATCTGGTGTCAAGAGGTTCTCTAAATAAGGCCACAGCTGTCAACAGATCTAGGCAGGAGAGGAGAGCAAGGCAGCCGAGATGAGAGGAGATAAGAGAGGAAGTGGGAAGAGGAGAGCAAGAGGAAGAAAGAAAGAGAGAGAGAGAGCGGAGAGATGGGAGTGACGACTGAGGGACGGAGGAGAGAGGAGAAGAGAGCGAGAGGATGAAAGGAGTGGGAAGGATGGGAGATGAAAGATGGGGGAGAGGGAAAAAGACAGGAGAGAAGAAACGGAGACAGCGAGAGCAGAGGAGATGGGAGAGAGGAGAATAGAGGAAGGAACACAGATGTGAGAGGGGGAAAGAGATGGGAGAGAAGAAGCAGAGACGGCGAGAGGAGAGTAGAGGAGAAGAGAGAAGAAGACATGGGAGAGAGGAGAAAAGAGAGAGCAGTGCAGATGAGAGAGGGGGAAAGAGATGGGAGAGAGGAGAAAAGAGAAAAGAGTATGGACGAGAGAGGGGGTTAAAGAGATGGGAGAGAAGGAGAAAAGAGATGGTAAACGGATGAGGGAGGGAGAAAGAGATGGGAGAGAGGAGAAGAGAGGAGCGTGGATGAGAGAGGGGAAAGAGATGGGAGAGAGGAGAGAAGAATAAGAGACAGTGAGAAGAGAGGACAGGAGAAGAGAAGACATGGGAGAGAGGAGAAAAGAGAAAGGAGCACAGATGAGAGAGGGAGAAAGAGATGGGAGAGAGGAGAAAAGGGAAAGGAGCGCAGATGAGAGGAGAGGAGAAAAGATGGGAGAGAGGACAAAAAAGAAAGGAGCACGGATGAGAGAGGGAGAAAGAGATGGGAGAGAGGAGAAAAGAGAAAAGAGTATGGACGAGAGAGGGCGTTAAAGAGATGGGAGAGAAGGAGAAAAGAGAAAGGGGCACGAATGAGAGAGGGGGGAAGAGATGGGAGAGAGGAGAAAAGAGAAATGAACACAGATAAAAGAGGGAGAAAGAGATGGGAGAGAGGAGAAAAGGGAAAGGGGCACGAATGAGAGAGGAAGAAAGAGATGGTGCATGGACGCATGGATCACTGGGTGAGTGTGTGCTCAGGGCTCCATTGGCTGTGGAGGAGATGATGATGAGCACCCATAGCCATAAAGGATATGACATTTAACACGAGCTTATTCCTGACAAAAGGGCCTGTTACAGTAAGAGCACTTTACACACATGGCGTAAAACGCACAAGATGTGACATACACTCTTTGGCGAGAGACTGATCAACGAAAGAGAGGAGAGAGAGTGGATGAAAATGTCAGTGCCATTACATTCATAATAGAATGGGTTGTTACAGACACTAGCAACCCAGCAACGACGACCATCCCAGTGACTGTCATAAATCTGCATCAGCATAGCTTGAACTCCGGCTCTGACACTGCACAAATGCCAAAACACTGTGCTTTTTACATCCCCTCAAGAACAGTCGGTGTTAGGACAACGAGAAATCCTTTTTAAATGTTCCATTTCAAATAAAAATTGTATTATTTATTAACTTATAACCAACATTAGACAGAGCATCTGTTAAGCCTAATTGGCTCTTAAAATCGCAGGCAACCCCGTGGCTTGCTGTAATCAGGTGCCTGACTCTCACAGCTTGGTGCGCAAATTTAGACCACGCCGTGAGTCACGTCTACTCTCCCCCTTACACACACTCTCTTCTCCTCTCTTACACACACTCTCTTTACTCGCCTCTCTTACACACTCTCCTCTCTTACACACACTCTCCTCTCTTACACACACTCTCCTCTCTCACACACTCTCCTCTCCTCTCTCACACACTCTCCTCTCCTCTCTCACACACTCTTCCCCATACACACACTCTCCCCCCTTACACACACTCTCCTCTCCTCTCTCACACACTCTCCTCTCCTCTCTTACACACACTCTCCTCTCCTCTCTCACACACTCTCCTCTCTCACACACACTCCTCTCTCACACACTCTCCTCTCTTACACACTCTCCTCTCCTCTCTTACACACTCTCCTCTCCTCTCTCACACACTCTCCTCTCCTCTCTCACACACTCTCCTCTCCCCCTTACACACTCTCCCCCTTACACACACACTCTCCTCTCCTCTCTCACACACTCTCCTCTCTCACACTCTCCTCTCCTCTCTCACACACTCTCCTCTCCTCTCTCTCACACACTCTCCTCTCTCACACACTCTCCTCTCTCACACACTCTCCTCTCCTCTCTCACACACTCTCTCCTCTCCTCTCTTTACAATTCCTTAATGATACATAATTAATGACTGAGCATGGCTGCAGAATTAAGTTTCAGTTTAACATAAAAATTTAAATGAATGAATGAATTTTACCAAGTATTTCTTACAAAAAAAAAAATATATATATATATATCTAATTACACCCCCACAAAATGTTTTCTTAATCGTTTTTAGTAAAAGTAAAATGTGTTTTGACCTCCTGATGCTGAATTATGTCACCAATCAGGTGAGATTGAGGTCACATACCAGGGAACCCTTCAAAGCTAGGCATTACCACATCGCTAATGAAGTTTTAAAGGTGTGATTTCACAAGAAACCATTTGGTACTTGCTCTTTTT
>CM059266.1:7389121-7426621 GCA_030347295.1 Setipinna tenuifilis
CATATAAAATACTTTATCAAAGGTTACGTGTGTTAAGTACTGAATTACTCTAGTGGAAAAAAAGGGAAGGGCTTCAGCAGGGAAACACTGTGTATTTGCAGTGGTCACACTAACAAAGTCAGCTTGTAGTTTAGTGGCCATCTAAAATAATTTGCTAAAGGTTACATGTGTTAAGTGTTGGATTAGTTTTGAAAGCTACCCAGGGAGCAAGCGCCACAAGGAAAACGTGTGAGAGTACATATAAGAGCACAAGTGAGGTTGGTGTTCTGATGGAGAAGAACGAAGGAGCACTTTTTTTCTCTTTCTATGACATTCCCTCTTTCTTTCTCTCTCACCCTCTCTCTTTTTCTTTTTCCCTTTCTCTCTCTCTCTTTCTCCTTTTCTCTCTCTCTTTCTCTTTCTCTCCCTCTTTCTGTCTGTCTGTCTCTCTCTCTCGCTCTCTCTCTCTCCCTCTCTCTCCAGGAAGTTTTGAAGGCCTGCGTATGTGTTTTGGAGCGCTGGCATCCAGCAGATCCCCGTGCTGACACAGCTGTCCTGGAGCCCCTCTCTCTCTGTGTGCACTCAGTAAATATTTGGGCAGCGCACACAGCAAACAAGCAGCCAGCCGCCTCGTCACATGTGATCCTTGGCATTTTCGTCCGCCATGCCACCACATCGACACAATGCAAACAGCACAACGCCAACGAGCAACACAATGCTGCTCACCGTTGCCACACCATCACTCACAGCCCCTAAAGACGCTTGCTGTTGGGCTTTTTTAGTCACGCCACACAATATTTAAGGACACTTAAAAAAGCAAGAAACTACAGCAACAACAACAATGGCCACACACAGCATATCGCTGAGAGAACACTATGTATCTACATTGGCCCTAATCTTCAGACATAACCTTTAAAGATGCTTACAGTGTTGGTGAAGCCTCACACACAACCTTTAGAGTCCGCGACGGTATCTTCAGTATCTTCGCCTGCGGCGGAGCCCTAAAGTGTGGCCACTATCAGCACATCGGGAGGTAATGGGCTCTAAAACTCAGCACTTGGGTCTTCCCGTCGATCCTGCTAATGCTCACACACACTTCCTGTGGTTCAGGGGGAGGCTGCTCTGTTGTGTCAGGGTTCAGGGGAACTATTACGGCGAGCTATCATAAAGACAGAGAATGAAACTGAAACACATGGCTTGCGCCCAGAAAGGTCAGGGAGGTAGTGCAGAGAGAGTGTCACTTCCTGTGGTTCATGGAGGCTGCTCTATATTGTGTCAGGGTTCAGGGGAACTATTATGAGAAAGTATAATAAAGATAGAGCATGTAACACATGGCTTCTGCAGAAAAAGGTCAGGGAGGTGGCAGAGAGAGAAACAGTGCTAAAAGATCATGGTGCTAAAACAATGTGAAAGCAAACACATCCTCTCTCTACACACTGCACTTCCCTCTCAGACAGTTCCATCTCATGCTGCTCATGTCCTATTCTCAGCGTCTCTTCACCTGCCTTTCTCTCCTCCTCCTCCTCTTCCTCCTCCTCTTCCTCTTTCTCCTCCTCTTTCTCGCCTCATTCTCGTCATCCTCCTTCACCTTTCAATCTGTCTGCACCCAGACCCATCCATCAATGGCCTGATATCAAACCAGGTCTCCAATTTAATTCGCCATCTGTGGCACGCTTGAGATATTAGCCCAGAGATGAGATCCGTGACTCGGAATACCAAGGGAAGAGATCCAGTAGGGCTGGAGGGTGGAGGCTGAGGGGGCCGGGGCCGTTCATCCCCGGCCAAAGTCACGTCCCCGGGCTTGACTGGCCCAGCCTCGTTTGGCTCCTTTCCTGAAGTGGCTGGACTAAATATTTGCCCTCTGCTCTTGGCTGTCAGGAGATCTCCGTCACCCCCCCCCCTCCAACCCCTCCACCCACCCGCCCCTCCCTCCCTCCCTCTCTCCCATACCTCTCCACCGGCACCTTCCATCAATGCCAGCTCTCGCTCTCCATGGCAACCTGCGAGAGTTGGCACGGTGACCGGGGGCAGCCGGCCAAAAGTGGATGCTGGGAAAAGTTTTTCCGCCGCACTGTGGCAGGCCGGGGCCGCCAAAGGTCACGACCTGTAGAGAGAGACGGGTCCCCCGCAGGACGCCCCCGTGGCAATGATCACGACACAAATGCAAAACGCAAAACCACACGCGGGAAACACCCCAAGGAGTCTTTAGAGGGGGAAAAACATGCGGGAGATGCTAGTGGTGATAAGGCATGACTCACAGCCTTCAAACGCTATTTATGGACTCAACTGATGTGTGGTTTCAAAATCACTTCATCTTCAATGATCAAAATCAATTTACATCAATCTACATCAATCACATTTACCGTCATACAAACAGATCTATATCTGTATTTATTTGCAATCTCATAGTACCCTGTGTATAATGACAATAAAGACACTTTATCTCTTCTTTTCTTACCTTTACCTTTATCTTATCTTATTTTGTTTCATTTTATCTTCTCTTATATACACAGCTACAAACACGTAATACTGCAGAGCAACAAACGAAGCCAGTGACAAGCACTGCAAGTTAAAGGCTATCTGAGGTGAACAGTCCCACTGCCTCCCCTCCACCGCAGCCCTTTTTGCCAGCTGAGACCTGGCTGTCATTCTCTCTTCACGTATCTTGCTCCCTCGTTCTCGTCTTTGTCTTCGCCACATCCAGTGTCTCACATAACCACAGAGACGCTCGCACACACTGACTCAACAGAGGTTCCTGTGGCCCCTGACTAAGTATTTGTGTGTGTGTGTGTGTGTGTGTGTGTGTGTGTGTGTATGTGTGTGTTTGTGTGTGTGTGTGTGCGTGTGTGTGTGCGCATGTGTATGTGTGTGTGCGTGTGTGTGCGTGAGTGTATGTGTGTGCGCGTGTGTGTATGTCTGTGTCTGTGTGTGTGTGTATGTGTGTGTGTGTGCGCGAGTGTATGTGTGTGCGCGTGTGTATGTGTGTGTTTGTGTGTGTGTGTGTGTGCGTGTGTGTGTGCGCGTGTGTATGTGTGTGTGCGTGTGTGTGCACGAGTGTATGTGTGTGCGCGTGTGTATGTGTGTGTGTGTGTGTGTGCGCGCGCATATGTGTGCGCATGTGTATGTGTGTGTGTGTGTGCGTGCGTGTGTGAATGCCCCGACTCACCTTAGACTCATCTGTCATCCCCACTCTCTCATGTAATTAGTCTCTCCCTTTCTCCCTCTCTCCCTCTCTGTCCCTCGCTCTCTCTCTCCCTCTCCCTCTCTCTCTGTCCCTCGCTCTCTGTCCCTCTCTCTCTGTCCCTCGCTCTCTCTCTCCGTTTCTCTCTTTTCCTATCTTACCAGCCTCTCTAACAGGCCATTTCTTCTTAAAGGTTTTTACTTGTGAGAAGTTGGAGGTCTATATTGTTGGTCAATAATGGCTAACAAGCACAAACCCAGGCTCATGAGGGAAACCACCACGGAAGCACACTCAGCCGCGGCAATTAGATGACAAACTGATCCAAATCCTTTAGCAGATGTGGCATTCCTAATCCCCAGTTCAATTCATACGCCAAAACATGTCCTTAACAACAGTAATCTCAAGATTCATAACAATCCATCCATCTTTACATTTTAATACCCTTAAGTCTAAAGTTAACTTGCACGAGCAGGAAGGACTTTGTAACTGTCATCGATTCTTAAAGGAAAGTAAAATTCTCCTTATGAGTAGAATACAGAAGGTCCACCAAGGTAAGTCTTGGTGAAATGTAAAACAAATAACTGTGCTTCAAAAGTTTCTAAAAAACTGGGGGGTTTACAATAACATGTAAAAACAATTTTCAAAATCTATTTAAGCAGAACTCTTGAAGCATAAAAAAGAGAGACAAAAACTACTGTGAATAAAAAAAACAATATTGTTTACCTTGCACCATAACACAGTGATGAAATTATTTAGTAAATGCTTCTGTTCAATCCAACACAAATACTTTATCATTCAGGTTATGTAAACCTCTATCGCTAAGACTGCATGACCTGGAAGTTGCCTTATTGCCCACCTTTACATAAATACACAACTGGACATTTATTTCAATGTGTTTGTTGAATAATAGACAGGAATAAAACAGTCATAACAATAATTAGCAACCTTAATGCTATATAGGAGGACAGGTACGACTGTCTCGTTCGGTACATACTTAGGCGCGTAACACAGGCAGCCAGTTACTGTCACTATGACACCCAGCTGCTTCTCAAGTTGAGGAAAAATAAGCCAGAGCTTGTAGTCTGCTTTAGGTAGCCTGCTTCAGCTTGAACCAGTATCCGTTTAAAAATGGCGTCCAAAAAAAAAAGAAAAGAAAAAACGTATTTACACTCTGGGTGATGCTGTTAGTTGCTGAATGCGTGGCCAATGAGAAGTGGTCAGTGGCTCTTGCAGATGAGACGCCGCCCCTGGCCTTTCGCAAAGTCTGCTGGCCTGCGCTGTCACATCTGTGCTCATACCAGGGCTAGATGTTTGACAGAAAGGCCGCCGCACACCCCAGTCCTGCGGGCTGAAATGAGGATGGAAATCAACTGTGTGTGTGTTGTGTGTGTGTGTGCACGCGCCTGTGTGTGTGTGTGTGTGTGTGTGTGTGTGTGTGTGTGTGTGTGTGTGTGTTGGGTGAGGGGGTAGCCTGTAGAGCTAGGAGTGCAGATACTCCCACCCTCCACACACACACACACTCACCCATGCCATGTCCGTGCCTTGCAGCCCCCGTCACTCTGCATCTGTCTGCCACCCCTCGATATAAATAGGCCGGCCATCCCTTAAGCCACACACAGCAGCAGCGTGGACCAGCCACCCAGGAGCCCACATGCCTGCAAGAAACTCGGACACCAGCCTAGTGGCATGGCGTGCCACCCTCTCCCTCTCCCTCTCTTCGCCTCTGTTCTGTTCCTCCATTGCTCTCGTCTTCCTCTCAAACTCTTTGTCATTTTCTGCTTTGCACTTTTCATTGCATGTCTATTGTTGTCCTCTCTTATGCAAAAATCATATCATATATAGGCTAAAGCACATCTATCAGGGTAATTACACAGTTGTGTTTAAATGATAAGTGTAGATAGGGATTGGCTAAGATCTATAAAATGTAAAATACAACTACTGCAGTTGTTGACACTGCTCTTTAAATCCTCCACTTAGGAGAGGTTGTGGGGTTGAAGATTTTTTGGGGGGAAGCAAGTGTTTGATTTCATTTATACATGTGTTTGGATTTATTTATTTTTTTAATAATGCGTTAATGATACGAGGGGTAAAAATATAACTCACCCTAGACAGCAGATTCTAGGGCACCCTTTAAAAACGTTGTCCTTGATCAGACATACATAGATGTGTGTCTCCATCTAGCGGCAGAATTTTGGTGTGGCATCCAGCATGAAGTCACTTTAGAGCGGTCTGAAGCGATGGTCCAAGTTAAATGTAACTCCAGCTCCCACTAGTTAGATGATTTTCTTTAACATGTGATGTCGGAAGTCCATTGACATGGTGGTCTTGGTTTGCAGCTAAACACCCAAACCAATGTCTATCGTGAGAAAACACAAGTAAGAATACTGAGCTGTAAAGCAAAGTTTTTTTTATTTTTTTAATAAATTTAAGGTCCTACGTATGGAGGACCAAAAATGTTATAGCAAAGTCATTTTTGGTCCTCCATACCTACCCTTCA
The DNA here is from genome assembly GCA_030347295.1 of Setipinna tenuifilis. NCBI lineage: Eukaryota > Metazoa > Chordata > Actinopteri > Clupeiformes > Engraulidae > Setipinna > Setipinna tenuifilis. Next base: position 7,394,779 of record CM059266.1, read on the forward strand.
CTCCTGAGCTTAGCCCAATCCCGCAAGTATCCCTTTGCGCAGTTCAAAAAAATTAAGTCCACATTCTATGCTGGCAATCTCTACGAATACCCAGGTGTCACTGAAGGACCCCGAACAGCCAACATGGCTGCGCCCGGAGAAATCAACGGAGAGTTTGAAAACTGGTTAAATGATAGGTTAGATGCCCTTGAAGTAGACAGGGATGTTTATGGAGCATACATTCACGGTGTTCTTCAGGAAGAGGAGAATGATGAAGAAAAAACAGACGCCTTACGTGGCATTTTATCCGCTTTTCTGGTCAGTGCATGCCGGGCATGTCTTGTTGTCTCGTAGGCTAGCCAGACATGAACTGAAAACTATGCCTCGCTATCCAGATGTCAGACAGGCCCTGACAGTTTGGTACAGTTTTTTCTGTTATTGTAGTGTCAGTTGCTGTCATTTCGGCAACAATGAACGCCTTAATCTTCCTGGAATCCGCGGAAGGTTAACATCATTCATTTTTTATGAATAATGTGAGCTCAGTCAACTTTAATAACATTCGGTTCTCTCTGAATGCACTGCTAGACTTACCGCCCTACCGTATTTGGAAGATCATAGATATATTTTTAGCCTGTAGAGTCTTCCTTAAAGGGCCTGTGCACACACATGAATTATAGCATAACATAAATATAGCTTTTCCGTCAAATTTGTCGCTGCTTATGACTATTAATATTAATCTGGTTAATGGGAATTGTACGGGAAGTTTCTCATACTAGTTGGTCATATTAGAGTGTCCATTTCAAAGTTTCATTATGGTTTTAGTAGCTTAAAAGGAGTGAGCCTCTCTTACTTCCTTTTTAATTGTTGTGCTTCTTGTAACATAATGCAGAAAGCGGTTATTACCAATTAATAAATGAAAGTATCTTTTCCTGTATAGGAAGATGACGCTTTAGAAACGGTCTGTCAGGAGATCATAAACCAGTGGACCGAAGCTTGTGCCAAATCTGCAGTCACTCAGGACAAGACGGATGGTATGGCCCAGTGTTGTCTCACCTAGTGCCATGGTCTTATTGCTTCTGCATTATACTACATTAGATTTAGCCGAACCTTTTTTATCCAAACGTATTACAATTGAGTAAAACAGTCAAGCTACATTAAGGATACATAAGGGTGCAATAATGTAAGAGGAGTGTAGTAACATGGAACATGGAATCATGAGGTCTGCTCTGGTCTATCCTCTCACTTGTCTCTTGTCCTGCATGTCCTTCAGCGGAGGTGCAAGCCATCGCCAGCCTGATTGAGAAGCAGGCACAGATGGTCGTGAAGCAGAAGGAGGTGTCTGTGGAGGAGAAAAGTCGGAAACAAGCACTACTAGAGCAGTACGCCAACGTCACAGATGAGGAAGAATATCCTTTTATGTATGGGCGTGTTTGTTTCCGAGAAGATGTCTCGAGACCTATTTCCTTTCGGAAACGAGATTTAGGATTTGTTCCTGGTAATTTGTTTCTTATTCAATATGCCCAATCCAGTTTAATTTTACAGTCAGTCAGTAAAGTCAGTATTTTAGAGTCAGTGTTTGCTTATAAAGCACTACAGAGCCTTAATATGAAGCTACAACATGTTTTATTTATATATTGTTCTAGAAACAATCATATGTGTTGCTAAAAAAAATTATATTTAGAGACCACAGAAACCTTTTTTTAGGCTTTATTATCTTTTTAAACTGCTTTGAGTCTGAAAAACAAACTAGATGCATTTGAACAAACTCAGTGCATTTGTGTTGTACATCAGTAGTTTAGTTGAACTCACAAAAAGACAAGAGTTCTTTAAAGAACGAATAGTCGTGTGTGTGTGTGTGTGTCTGTGTCTGTGTGTCTATGTGTCTGTGTGTGTGTGTGTGCGTGCGTGTGTATGTGTGTGAACCTATAACCTTTAACTTTGACAGACTACGGATGACATAAATCTGTTTGACTTAGTGTTATATTTTTTCATTGAAAGTAATGTTGCCCTTGAAATGTGTGCTAAACCTTACGCTGTCGATTTTCTTAACACCTGCACTGAAGAAGAGGAGGAACCGCTAGGAGCTGTGGCCATCCCTAGTGATAAATGTATCCTTTGTCCATGTGTGGAGATGTTTGCCTTTAAACACATGTTTATGACTAGAACTAGGTTATGGTTAGCACTGATCCAGAACAAGATGTACCTGGGTATGTCAACTCAGAGCAAGTGATAAACTTCCTAAAAGGAGAGCCACCCTGGCTTTGTTTTGCTAGGAGAATGAAGCCATGAGACGCTTCTATTAAAAGGTTTAAGACTTTCTGAGTTTTCAGTTAATCACTAAATCACCTACTTGGAATACCTCCCCAGAGTGAGAACTTAAGATCCTACCTATGGAGGACCAAAAATGTCATAGTAAAAAGTCATTTTTGGTCCTCCATACCTACACTTCACTCGCGTCCTTTCCCGCAAGTATCCTGGAGGCTCCTTGACAGCATCCTCTCAGCCCTCTTTAAGAACACTAACGTTGAGGATGTGCTGAATCGGAAGAAGCAGCAGCGGGAACAGGCGAAGGAGGATTCCCAGAAGAAGAAGGAGCAGGACAAGATGCAGCGGGAAAAGGACAAACTAGCCAAGCAAGAGAGGAAGGACAAGGAGAAGAAGCGCACACAGAAAGGAGAACGCAAAAGATAAAGCAGCTGAATTGGAGACGGCAGATTATCTCAGATCAAAGTAATGAACTTTTCAAAGATCGTTTTTTTCACTCCTCAATTGCCAGAGATAAACAATTTTCCAGACGTTTGTTTGTGCTTTGGTGGATGTGTTTGGAAGGAAATTGGATGTTTGTTTTTTTAAAGAGGCCTTCCATGTTACTTTTGGGTGTACTTTGCTTTTTCTCTTCTTACTTCTTACAAAGTCTACTGTTGAGGTGAAGCATATAGAAACGTTTTTTTTCCTCACTCCCCTAATGTAATACTTGCATAAATGTCGGTATGGTATTGACTTTGTTCAGGTTGCCACTGGGCATGTATTGTCTCTCCCTAACACAACTCTGCCTTAAATTCATATGTTGTAACTATAACACAAGTAATTTATAAGTATCCACTGAGATTATGTGTGAACAAAAGGGCTTTGTCTCAGCTCATCTGTTTCTGCAGCAAAGAACAAAACAACTTTTTGTTGGAAAAAAAGTAATGCAAAGTAGTTTCATTAAAACAGGACATGTGCATTTTTTTATCCCACCTCATCTTCCCATTTTACTTCCTGTCACAAATTCAGAACCTGCAAGTGTAACTGAAACCATTTGCGCGCTCAGCAGGATGTTTCATGATGTTAACAAGATGTGGCTCTAAAAATGATGCTGTAGTTGGTTTGAAAGTGCAAGCCTGTAATCTTTTTTTCAGATTATCTGTGTACAGTACTGTTGGAAGTTGGGATGTAAAACTATGAGATGACTTGCTACTAGAAATATGTGGAGAATATGCACACATTTTAAAGAAATGGAATGAAGCATCACCATAATTCATCACTTGCTATTTGGATCCTGGATATGTAATGACATTCATTAAAGAACATGTACCAGTAAGTGTTTTTAATAAAGCTTAACTAGAACAGCTAGGTACAGTATGATTACTGCCCAAAATTGGGATTATTCCCAAAATGGGACTTTATGCAGTGGAAAAATCACAATTAGCTGAGGGGAGACTGTGGCTATATTGAGGTGACTGGGTTGAACCACCAGGTGTTTTCAATCAAGTATTTGCAGACTATGTGTTAGTTTTTAGTGGTAAACACACTTACAACGGTAACACGCTAAACCTGCAGAAGCTTGAGCTGTCAGCGTCCTATGTCTTTGTGATATTTAACACATCTTTTAAGTAACATTTCTGTCACTATGTTACAGTAAAAGTAAGGCTGAAGCCAAGGTATTTGCAGACACTTGTAGGTGCTCTTTTCCACAACAAAACCCACCTGGAGCTTAACTGCAGACTCTGTTGTTCCCACCCTAAGATCTTGTCCCTCTTTAAAACAATTTATACTGTCACAGTTTTATACTTCAATAAAGAAAGCAGAGAACAGTTCTGTTTTTGTGTGTTTATTTAAGTAACTAATTACAAAATGGTTTGGAAATACATCAACATTCAACAGAAAATTAGTGATTAAAATACACTGCTGTTTGAACAGAAAATAATAACTTTGTATGGTTTGGTTAATTGCTTAATTGATCACTTCATTTAGAAATTACTCTCCCCATCACAGGTCATTCAGTGACCTATCCAGGAGAAAAAAGATGATTTTAACAAGCAAGTTGACAAGTAAGGAATACAAACATTACAGGATCTTGTGGATGTCATGAATAAATCGTCGACACACAGATTCACTTGTTGATGGCAGAATAAATAAACCATGGATTTTTTAAAAGAAAATAAACCCAACTTCCCTTATTTGATTAGGTTTTTTAGAATTATCACTATTATCATGAAAACTAATGTAATGTAATGAAATGAGTAATGAAAACTGAGTGCCAAAAAGGCACCGTAATAAATATGTCAAAAGACCGCAAATACAGAAATCACAACATTAATTGTACATAAATAGAGCCTTAAATTATGATAATACTTAACCCTGATGTCCTTATTTCTTCTTTTTTTTCAATTTATAGTATTTATAGTAAGGCACCAAATGACTGATAGAACATTAATTATTTAGTTAAAGGTATTTTTAAGACAAAATAATAAAACAGAAACTTTGAAAGGCTCGTGTAGGTTATATCCTACATACTAACAACCCTTTTCTCATGTGGTAACCCTTCATTACGTGTACTCCAGTGATGTACTGGTGGGGATATACTGCCCCTGATGGCAATAAAACGCCTGTGGTCTTCATCACAACCACCCAAAGCCTTAAAGTTCTCCTTTGTCTTTCCATTCCATCTCCTGTTCACACACACACACCCGCACACACTCTCACATCCTGTTACCCACTATCCTTATCCTTCGGGCTTCTGAAACATTCCACTGGGATTTGGGATTTTACAACCAGCATAATAAAGTCTGTTTTTTTTTTTTAAATAAATGTCACTGAACGCTGACCAAAAACCTAAAATACAATATTACTGCATATTAATTGTTCCAACAATTTGAACATCTTGGCTGAAAGTGGGATAGCTAAGGCTATCTCACTGCCTTGTGACTCCCTGTGACTAAAGAGGCGTCTAAAACACAGCAGTGATCCTCTCCAAGTGGGCCTCCGCAGCAGGGTAGCGGTCTGCCTCCGGGCCCTCCAGGGCGTGGGCGCTCTTGGGTAAGGTCATCTGCAGGGCGCACCAGAGAGCCGTGCGTGACTTCCTGGTGGTGCCAGTCAGATCCCTCAGGGACACGGCCAGCAGGAGGACGTCTGTCAAACACACACAAGGACACAAGGACACATGTGACGCAAACAGTCCACAAACACACCCTGTGGTGCTGCGTGCTTTAGTCGTCCTACATCACAACGGTTGCCCCCGCACCCCCTCAATAACCTCTACCCCATGTCCCTCACTTTCTCACCGCTGACACCTATGTGCCAAACACAACAGAGACTAGCTATTCAGAAGCAACATCCAAACCCTTACCCCTACTAACAATTTTTGGTTCCCAGAACGTTAGGCTTTGGTTGCAGTTTGGTTCTGGGAACGTTCCCTGAAAGTTATTTTTTGGTTGTAAATTGGTTAGCAGGAAACCCGAAATATGGTTCCCAGAACGTTACGCAAACGTTCCCGTTTGGTTCCCTCAACGTTCTCCCAACGTTCTCCCACCGTGCCTTTATCCCTGTTCATGTCATGTTGGTTCTCTCAACGTTCCCATAACGTTCCCATAACCTTTTTGGTTACATGTTTGGTTCTCTAGACGTTCTCCTAACGTTCCCCCAATGTTACATGTTGGTTCCCACAAGGTTCCCCCTACAACCTTCTAGTAACCTTGGTTACATTTTTGGTTCAGTATTCCCCAAATGTTCTTTTCCGCACCAAAATGTAGTTTTTCTGTAGTTTGTAGTAGGCCTACATTGTAAAAAGTTGCTTTTCCATGACAGTTATTTACTACAGAACACAAGCAGTAATGAATGGCCAGGCAAATGTTGCAGGAAGTAGGCCTGGTAAAAAAAAACCTTAGAATGTAGACAAATGCCCAGGACACTGAAGAAGCACAGAAACAAATTAAAATACTACAACAATTTTATTAATGTAATATAAATACAAACAATCCTTTAAAATAGCCTTAGCTAATGAGCAAACAAAAGAAAGCAAGTCAGTCCATTTGTGGCCAGCTATTATAATAATAATAATACATTTTATTTCAAATATAAAAAGCGCCTTTCAGGACACCCAAGGTCACTTTACATATAAAATAAATACATAAATAAATGCATGGAGTCCATAGTGCCATATTATAGACCATAGGATAGTCTAAATAGGTAGGTCTTCAGTTCCTTTTTAAACTGAGCTGTGGATTCACATTGTCTAATAATGGATAAATCCTTGGGCATGATGGTGGTGACCCTCTTGGCGTGGATGGCACACAGGTTATGGGGGGAATCCAGTGTGCGTGGCGAAGCCTGGCTTGTGACGTCAGGAATTAAGGACACAAATGCAAGCACAGTGGGAGTGAAAGTACACGCACACACACAGGAATTTCTGTATATAACTGGGTCCAGGCAGCGGTACTTGAAGTTCGTCCGGTCTCGTACAGCCTCCAGGGTTCCCACCAGTGCCGGCTTGTCTGCTGATGCGTTCAATCCCCACCAAATCTCTCATGAGTCTGAAAACATACATATTTATACGTATGTGATGTTACATACAGTCAAACATACAGTACACATTGAGCTGTTGTATTATGCAGGCTGGCTTGGGTCAAAATAGATTATTCTAGAGTGATGCCTGGACTCTAAAAGGCAGATGCCAACTTGTTGAGGCAACCAGGATTATCACAGCAAACAAAACACATTAGTAAACACACACAAGGAACACTTAAAAAAATACAACCCAAAAGGAAAACAAAAAGGCACAGAAGACTGTTAGTAATTGCAAGGTTGCTTCACAATTAGTTGGCTAGTGCCACTCGGCTGACCACTTCGACATAAATACCACTCAAGTGCATTTATTATGTAAGGCCTACACAGCAATTAAGAGAGGGAGAGAGCTAACCTGTACACCAGAGCTCGTAGTTAAAAACACAAATAAGAAACAATTAGGCTGGTGAAACGGCAGGCTCATTAAAACACTGCACATTATAATCATAAAAACAGCTTACCTGTGGTGATTAAAAAACAAGGTCTTAAAATACAATCAAGTATAAAATATGCAAGGATAAAAACAAAAATATATGGAGAGGTTTATAGTTGAGGACCCTCGGACCTAAAAAGAATTCCATCCAACTTAGTGTCAAACATTTCATTTAACTATTGGGACAATTCAGTGGTAAATAAGAGGCTGAAATTTAATTTACCGTCTGTGTGGTGCAAACTTCAGTGCATGCCCAATGCACTCCTCAATCTCCACCACTTTCTTATCAGGGAAGTTGTGCATGCAGGCCTCTGCAAAGTGAAGTTAAAAAAAAAGTTGAATATTTAAATATATGTCAAACCTGACATAACTTGCATTTGAAAAACATACCCGATAAACTTACCAGTTATAATTTTGCAGAGGGCCAAGGTCTGGAAGGCCCTTTTCCCCTTCCTACCCCTCAGACTGTAGAGGGAAAGGACCTGGTTTGTTACAACCTGCTGCACGATTCAGCGCACAGCCGCCCCTGGATTTGCTCCGCCAAGCCTTTCAATAAAACATTTCTAATAAAAAAAAAACACACACATAATTAATACTCGAGGAATGGCACAAGCTCTCCACAGTCATTTACAATGAAAACACATGTGGAGGCATGACACCCCACTGCGTCAGGCAGCCAAGTGGCCAATCAGCGGTCTATGTGCGTTTCAAACTGAATAGGGCGGTTTGTTTGCGGAACAAACGTTTAGCGTGTAAACAAACTATATCCATAGAACACTCTCCATATAAAAGTACAACTTTTTAACATCAATTTCTATTTTCTACTCATACACAGGAGCCTACCGCATTAAGTTTGCAGCAGGTTTTTGAGGCAGGTACAATGCGAAAATAGATACTTGTTTTCTTTCGGTATGACGGCAGTGTTTCCTGCTCAAGAAATTGGCATTAAAGTACCGATATGATTCAGTCTAATGTTTGTCAATGGATTCAGTGCACCGTTTGTATCAAAAGTACAGCATTTACTGCACGAACACTGTGGCAAATCTGTTCTGCACAACAGGAACAACAATTCACTGTAGTGATGAGTGTGATCAAGGATGGCATCGGCATCATGTAGTTAACAAAATAAAGAATTGTCAACATACCTTCTGTTGATCTTCTTGTTGTTGAAACAAACGCTCCGATCGGGGAAACACGTAAACATCCAGTTAGCCCGCAGTCCTTTAATTCGTTTAAAATTTCTGTGGTTGGCGCGTCCAGTCCGGTACAGTCTTGCAGCTGGCTGGTACAGGACGTGACGTCACGTACTCGCGAGGCACATTTAAAGACACACAGCACGTAACCATAACGTATGTCTAGGGCCATCCCTCCTGCTTTGTAGATTAATAATTTCAGTCTATGCTTCATAAATTATATGGCAATCTATTGAATTGTCAAAGTTGCTGTGCTTTGTCAGTCACACAAACAAAAACCGGCTGAACCAGTGTCCAAAAACTAGAATACACAAGCAATGGTTTTAATAGCCCAGCCATTTCATATGCCTCTGAATGGCTATTGTTAGTACGTAGGTAGCTTGCTTCAATAGCCCAGGGGTTTCATATTCATCTGAATTGCTATCATTAGCACGTAGGTAAAGCTTGCTTTAATAGCCCAGCCATTTCATATGCCTCTGAATGGCTATCATTATCACGTAGGTAAAGCTTGCATCAGCGCCTGTTCGAAACAAAAGGTCGAAACTGGACGTCATCTTACCCAACGAGCTGTGGGTTGTTTAACAGTATTTTATTTATTTTCGGAGTAGTTTTCAATAAGTTCAACAGCAATAGAGAGAGAGAATTAAACAGCCTGGATATTGTGATTCGAAGATAATATTCCAAAGTAGGCATATTACTAATGGCTAAAATCTGAATAATTATCTATTCAACCTCTATCTACAGCATGTAAAACTGTGTAAGCAGCTGTTTACTGCCCTGTGATTTAGTTTCATATATAATGTATAGAAAATATGCAAGCAAGAATATTGGGGGGAAAACCCTAAATCGGGAAATATGCTGTAGTTAAAGGAAGTCACCTAAGTGTAAAATACCAGACAACTTCTCATATCAACCAAAAAGCAACCAAATCCTAACTACAGGGGAACGTTTCAGTTGCATGGTTCCCTAAACGTTTAGGGAACGTATGATTCTCTAACGTTTTCTCTGTAACCAAAGGTAACGTTCTCTAAACGTTAGCTTTTGGTTTGGTTCTAACCTAACCTTTAGAGAACCAAAGTCTAACGTTCCCTGAACGTTCTCTGTTACTAGGGACTGACCCTATTCGCAAAACTATAGAACTAGGAACACTTGTACAGTTATCATTTTAGAATGACTTTACTGCTTCTCTACAAGTACAATGGGATGTTATTTGGGACAAGTCGGGAGACTTGTGCAGTAAAAGCACACAAAGTATGCTGAGATAAAGAAAAACAACAGAGGGACTACAATAAACATATACACAAGATACATTTTTTAAATGTAGTGACTGAATATGTGCACATTTTACAGAATTATTAAGATGGAATGTGTATTTTTTTATATTTCAAAAGCAAAAGTAGTAGAGGGCCCTGTGGATTCCCTGTGCACTCACCTCTGTCCTCACTGAGAAGGGCAGCTTCAGATCTCTGGCGTGTGTTGCTGCTGCTGCTGTTACTGACCATGAGCTCCTCCCTGCGGCGGGTCTGAGTGCTGTAGATGGCCTCCAGGTGTCGGTCCAGCGCTGTGCAGATGTTGGCGTGCAGGGGAACACTCCTCAGCTGCTCCATCCTGCCCAGCAGACTCACCACCTGGGGGAGGCCACAGCAGATATATTACATTACCAGCGAGGCACTGAGGACCCAATATGCACACACAAAACACAGGCCTGCAGTTGCCCCAAAATGAATCAATGAATAAAAGAATGGATCTTCAACTTCATGCACACACAAAACACAGGCACGCACTTGTCCCAAAATAAATCAATGAATAAAAGAATGGATCTTCAACTTCATGACCAGTGATATATACATATCAAAAATCTCTAATCCTGGATAAACAAAAAAAAGTCACTGAAATCAAATAAAAATACAATTACAAATCAGGAATAAAAAAAAAATCATCACTTCTTCCTACATGCATGCTACACCCTCCATCTCCTTGTACAAACCTTGGCTTGCTCTCGCAGCTGGTCCACGATGAGGCGATCCACTCTGGAGGGGTTGTGAGGAACCTTGGGCAGCGGGGTGCTGCCTCCCATGGGCATACGCTTCCCTGGGTAAGTCTTGGTCAGGACTACCTCTGACTGCAGGATGGAAGACACATTGATTATGTACCGAATTGCTAAAGGTGATCAGATTTGGCCAATGACCATGTGGGTGCACATTTATTCCTGACACATCCCAAGATTCTGCCTTGTCTGTTTTATCAGCCTAAACCCACGCACACTCACTCAACAGGTAAGTATGTATGGCTCCACACACACCAGATAATTGTTAAAGCTAACTAAGACATGAGAAATCAGGGAGGAGGCAACCTCTACTGAATCATCCCCACACTCACCTTCTTCCTCTCCTTCTCCAGGAGTCTCCACTGCTCATAGCACTCCTCCAGGTGCTGGTGGAGCTGGTTGGTGGCTCCTCCACGGCTCCTGCCCATCCTGGGGCCCCTGAGGGCAGAGAGGTATCCCGGAAGGACCCCCTCTCCGCCTCCTACTCCTCCTACAGCCAGTCCCATCGCCTCCTGCAAGTAGGGGTTGAAGTTTGCGGCATCTCCCTCAAGCGAGACATCACCGAAGTCCATGAGAGAGTTGTAAGGGTGGGAGGAGCGAGGCGGGATGGGGTTACAGCCAGCTTGTCTGGCACCACCCATGGCTGGGTACATCAGGGGCAGGAAAGGTGGAGGCTGAGCCTTCGCTAGGTTGCCTTGCTGGACAACTTGTGGTCCGTACAGGCTTCCCAGGAGCTCCAAGTAGGGGTTTTGCAGCAGACCCTGCTTCCGGTCTCCACATGGGGGCTTGGTCTTGCCATCCATGAAGTACTGAGGGGCGCAGCTGTCGCCAGCCAGGGCAGAACCATGCATCCGGGTCTTCTCTGCGCGGGGATCCACGTTGGGCCCATCTCCGCCAGCACTGTTGCCAAGGCCTCTCCTAAGGCCGTCCAGGCTGCCACACCCAGGCCCCTGCCCTGGTCGGCCATGCATGCTGCCTCCCACATCACCCTGGCTGTAATCGGTCAGGCCGGCGTGGCCAGAGCCCCTCTGCAGCTGCTGTGAGGACAGCAGCGAGCGAAAGTCAGAGGCAGAGGGAGCTGGGAACCTGGACATTCCAAAGGCACCTGCGCCGGACAAGTCAGCTCTGGAAATCTGCTTGGCTTGGCCATGATACTGGTTTGACTGGGAGTACAGCGATGCATACTGGTTGATGCTCGAGTCGTTGGCACTGGTTTTGACTGGCTGAGGTGAGGGCAAGGACTGGAAGAAGTCACACTGCTGCTGGCTAGGTCCTGCGTAGTCTTTGGGGTAAAAGTCGCATGAAGGAGACTGCCTCTTTCCCAGGTCACTTCCACGTTGCTCCTCGAAGTCTCTCTGTACGTCTCTCTTGTACGGCAGATTTGGAGGGATCCGTGGGTAGAGGAGGCCCTTTGGTTCGGCCCCGTTCTCGTCGTAGTGCCTGTTGTTCAGTGGTCTGTTCTGTGGGGGCTCTCGGGAGTAGATGTTATCTTGTTCCCCCATCAACATCGCTTGCATGTTGGCTGCCAGCCGGCTCACCTCCTGCATGGACAGGGGTTTCTGCATCTTGGGCCTGGCCCGGCCCATGCCAAAGTCGTCTGAGTAGTCGCTGAAGTACGAGTCATTCGGCCTGCCCACCGGCAGTGAGCAGCTGGGATCCAGAGCCCCTGCAACCCCACAGAGGCTCTCATCTTTCATGGCTCCGCAGAACTCTGGAGCCTTACCAGCTCGAGCTTTGGACAAGTATGAGCCAGCACCAGGGGGGAGCTCTAGGCCTGGGGGTCGGGGCAACTCGGCCTCCGGCATGGGATAGGCCTGAGCATCTCCATTGCAGGTCGAGAGGAGCCAGTGTGGGTCGCCTTCAAAGTCACCGAGATGCTGGAGGCTGTCGGCTCTGAGCTGCTGGTCCTTGCCAGTGAGCTGCCGGAGGGCTTTGATCTGGGGCTCAGAGTAGCCTGGGCCTGGGTGGAAGCCGGAGTTGTTTAGTTGCATCTTGAGCTCTGGGGTGAAGAACTGCTGCAAGCTGTTCTGCCTCATGGTGTTGGGTGACCACGCACACTTCAGACTGCCTTGGGTTCTGCCATATGCATTTAAAAAACAGTCAAGAAACAGTCAAGTTTCATTACAATTTATGAGTGTTATATGTATCATTTCAAAGTATCAACAATGCCTTACATATAAAATACAATATACAGAAATATAACAGCTTAATGTTACAGTTTGAGAATCAATCAACATTGCCCTTTAAAGCTAGCCTGGTAAACCAGCCCCTCGTACTTCACTATGTTTTGTACAGAGGGTCTGGCGCTGGTACCATTCTGAGCAACGGTTGTAATACAGATTCTCCTCATAAATAACAATTGAGTAAATTAATGAGTGACTAAATGAATTCCCTCCCAAATCATACATTCACTTATCCACTCATCACTCTCTACTAATTTGAATAGCCTGATTACAGGTTTATTGTAAGTTTAACAGTTAATAGTTGCAATAAAATAAGTTATTTATCCTGCTTACTCTTCCCCAAAAGCAGTATCCAAATGATCCGCATCTTCCAAGATATTCGACACCAAGCCATAAAGATCAGCTTCACTTCCACACTGGTTGGCATCCATCTGACCCCTTTGGGAGAAACAAACGTTTTTGTGGAGTTGTCAACTTAAAAAGTCACTTCGATAATGGCCAACCGAATCTTACAGAAACCTACTGTTTACCTGTCAAAAATATTTTTGGGAGTGTTTTGAGCACAATCTATGAATTTATGGAAGTCGTCCGGAGCAGCCCATGGAGTGTAGAGGTTGACATCCTCGGACAAAGGGAGCTCGGCTAACGGATAGGGCTGAGGCAGCCGTCCGATGTCTATATGACCGGGCTTCAAAAAAAAAAAAAAAAAAAAAAACATAAATGCAGATCATTTTGTAAATACAATCCTATTTAGGATTATCGTTGATCTGATGAAGTAAGCTGGTCTTGGTTAAATAAAACGGTGAAATGTTAAAGTCAACACGGTAGTTAATCAAGGATCATGTTTTAACTTATTACTTACCTGATTCTTCTGTTGGGAGAAGTAAGAGTCTGATCCCGACATATTTTGGAACCGTTCAAATGCCATTCTTGGTCCACACAAATTTCCTCTGAACTGGCTTTTCAATGCATTATTGCCCTAGCATAAATTTACATCAGCATTAGGTTACCTATAGTTAACAGCACTGTTTTGAAATAGACAGAGAACCACCTGCTGATCTGATGAAATTATTCAAGATGGACGAAATATTACTGCAAAGACAAAATGGTAGCCCGAATGGAACGTGAGCCAGCTACATGCTCTGAGTACATGCAGCCAAGGCCAACGACAACAAGCTACCATCAGTATGTTAGCATCACATCCCATAGAGCAAGATTAATGACACACCAAGTAATAGCTATGCAGAATACACCACATTGCAATACAACGGCATTACATTTGCAATTGCGTCCTTCCTTAAATTGTTTTATAAACAGGTGGGTAAAATAGCAGACATTTTCTATATATTAGCTCACAAGACGAGCAAGCTAACTAATTTAGCATTGCCGATGTTTTCTGGCTAGCTAACGGCCGTAATCAGGGCTACTGGAATTTCATCATTGCTTACCTCCATTAAAATATTGTAACCCAAAAAATGTAAGTCCGCCGGAATCAGTCAAATTATCTTTACACGATTATTAAATATCAACACTTCATTTAACACAAAAAATAAATACTTCAACTGACTTTAACAAACAAACACAACTGAGCCTCGAGCTCCCCAATCCAACTTTCTACTTTTGACCGCTTTTGACTTGTGCCCTCGTGAAGAATGAAGAATTGCGTTCTGTCAGCGCGTTTCTTCTCTGATTGGTCAATGCCAGTTTCTAACTTCCAATGACTGAGTGGGCAGAACGATAACGACCATGGCAACATAGGAAGAAAATCTCTATAGCCTGTTGTAAACTAGATTTCTTCATATAAAGATGGCTATGACATTTATTACTATGACAATTAAGCTGCATTTCAAGTATACCGGTACTTAGCCAAAGTAATGCAAAACAGGCACCAATGCTTTTAAACTAGTAGTGGCATATATGGCAGCTTAGACACGGCTGTGAAGAGTAATTCTGCTAGCTACCATATGAAGATTAAACCGTGTTTGTTTGTCGGACTCGTTTAAATTTTTGTGGTTTATGAGATGTTGTTTTATGGGCTAATGCTACTTTGTGAGTGCAGGACAACAACGCAGGGGTTGCAAAAAAAAATCTGATTTACGTCAGACATAACCATGCTCTCTGATACACAGGAGAAAAAGAGTCGCTACAACACAGTAACTACAACAATATAAGTTTGGGTGCCCTGTTACTTTTGTTTTTTTACAAATCTGGCCACCAATGCATTAGCTGTGGGTTGGTACTTATTTATTAGTGTGTTTAGTCATTGATTGTTTTTAATGTTAAACACGTAGTACATTCTAATAGCTTTTGGCTGGCCTCCCACTGTTCATGGACTTCTGAATGTCAACAGCACCACCTAGTGTCTAAGAGACTGGATTAAACTAGGGACATCAATAGTGTTCTCTTATCGGACATACGCGGTAAGTTCCAGTTCCATTTCACCAAAATGTCACCAAAACTGGGCTCTTTCTGCGTTTGTATGTGTTTCGCCTTTCCTTTTTTTCATAGGAAATGCCACTCACTCCACCACAAACATAATGAAAGGCAGAATTACAGGCCTATTTCTGACAAGGTTTCCTGTGGGCTATACTTTGTAGAGCAAATTCTAACTGAGCTGCTACTTGGTATCTGCAGTCACATGCTAATAAACAAAGAAACACATCGCAGCAGTTGGCAGCCAGTTATCAAATTAAGGTTGATGACGCGTTAAGCTACCGAACAGTTCGGTACAAATGCTTTGCGTCATAAACGTTTTTACAAAGAGAGGTTGTCAGGCTCTTCATAGTTTATTCGGGCGTTGTGCGAAACACATGACAGAGAAGGTGTGGGGCTCTGGTTAAACTGGGGGCAAAGCCTCCGTCGAACGGAGTCCTATCTTTACCCTCTGGTCTCAGTGTTTAGATAAAATAGCCTGTTAATTCTAAGAAAACAACCAGGAAGGCTGAGTATACGATCAGCCACAGTGACAAGCTAGCACCGCACCGACCATTCTTGGAAATTATAGACTGAACAGCATCAGCTCTACAACCATGAAGTCTGTCCCGAAAATAAAACAGAAAGACAATTCTGGGTCAGGAGGTATGGGCACCAGTTCCGACCCAGATGCTACAGACAACAGCTCCAATGCTGAACCTAATATGACGTCGGACATGCAAAACGACCCTGCATCTGCACCTGAACAGACGATTGCTACAGCCTCGGATGATTTGGCTGACCCTGAACTCGGCACGTTGTTAGAATCATCTGCTGAAGCAGATTCAGATTCCACTGTGGCACCAGATTCATCCTCTGAATCTGCTCCAAAGTCCACAGTAAAGAGGAAGACTCCAAGCCCTCAACCCATCAAAGTGCTTCAGGGCCTTTTCTCAAAGCTGCGACCACGCTCAGCAGCTACGTCTGAGGAGGTAACTGAGAGTGTTGTTGAAGAGCCAGAAGATGAAATGTTGGACAAAGATGTCGAACCAACAACTGACACTCTTGAACAGTCTCCCTCTCCAGGTAAGAGCCATGCTTGCCACGAGGAAGTGGCAGCTGAAGGTGTTTGCAAGGAAGCCACCACAGACACCAAGAATCTGCAGAAGACAGAGGCAGCATCCAGCCAAGGGAAGGATGTCCTTGAGCTTCCCCACACCTCTGCTGGTTCTGAGGATACACCCCAGAATGAACCTGAAAGTGCCGATCATGAAAACACCTTGGATGAAAAAAATGTTGGGCTCGTCAAAGTTTGTGCAACAATCAAGAGGAACATTCTGTGTGGCTCCCCTGGAACAGGCTTAGGGTTGATGCAGGAAGTGAAGATACATGACAAGATAAAAAACAAGATCAAAATGCTGTCCACACTAGGCAAAAAGGAGCCTAAAAAATCCAAAAGCATATCATCTAAAACATCAAAGATGTCTGACATACAGTCACCATCAACTTTAGCAGCAGACAATAAGCAAAGCACAGAGGACCAATCGGGTAAAGCCCACGCATCAAAACAAGGCTCAGATAAGGCCCATGCAAGGAAGCGCCCAACAAACGTGAAACCACATTCTGTGAATGCAGGTGGCCCAAACAGGGTGTCGGCGCCATCTACAGGGCAGGCTCAGCCCCAACATAAAAGACAAACCCATATACCTTCTCATGCTACAAGGCGAGACAGCAAGCAAATAAGTACAGTGCAGCAATCAAGTGGCGGTGCTCAAGCCACAAAGACTACTCCTAAACGGGGCATTGAGAGTCACAGCGAATCACTAGGTAAACAGCATTCTTCAGTGGCTGCTAACAGAGCCCGTGCCAAGGCCAGAGAGAGCCACAATACAGAGAAGCCAGAGAGAAAAGGCCCTCCTCCAGCAGCTGCACGTAAGGATGAGGGCAGTGGCAGAGGGCAAACTTCTACATCCAGCAAGACTGCACAGGATCTGTCTCAACACTCAAAATCCCAGTCACACAGAGAGGGGGGTTCTTTGTCCACTGAGATGCCACAGAGACCACACCGTCCACCCATCCCAGGGAATGCCCAACCCATGGACACAGCCAGGCGGCGAAACACTTTGTCCGGTGAGGCAATAAGGCCCCCAATTCACAAGCCAGCACACGAACCAAGCACAGCCCAGAGCAGCCATGCAGCCAGCAACAGAAGACGAAACACCATTATCGCTGAGGATAAGTCGAGCGGCATGCAAAAACCTGCTGCTAAGAGTGTTGCACAGAGTCAGGCTGCACCAAAGGACAAGGCACCAAAGTCACATGAAGAGCCCAGCCCATTGAGAGCCCAGACCAGGAAAGCCTCTCTGAAACCAAACACTGTGAGCTCAGATCATCACCAGATAAGAAGACCCCATCACTCTGCGGATCATTCAAGCCACATCAAGGACAACAGTGGGAAACACAACACGGCTGAAGCCAAAGCCCATGGCCCACCAAAGAAAAAGGTCACTGGCTCTTCAACTAAAGACCAAAGCCAGCATGCTGAGGACCTGGCAACAGTTGTTCCAGGTAAACCTCTAACCAAGAGCAAAAAATAAATAAAGAATTTCATCTCTGAATGGCCTGACAAAAAACAATAAATGTTTTTTTTTTTTTTCTGATAGGGTCCGTGTGTGTGCAGTTTACTACAAATGCTGTCTCAAACCACAGTGCCCCTCTGCAGGGAGTAGACATCAAAATGATATCAGAGAAGCTCAGTGCAGCCCTGGGGCAAACTGATTTTAATGGTACAGTTTCTTTTAAAGAACAACAACACACACACAACACACACGCACACACACACACAGAATATAGCCCATTCAGCATATCCGAGGTGAAGTCATTAATACTAAAAGAAGTCCAGTTAATTACAGCTTAGCTCACTTGACTAACATGACCTGGATGAATAGGAAGTCATCAATATGTTTTGCTAAAAATTGTTACTGATTTTGTTTTTTACTTTAGACAACGGGCAAGTGGGATTGCAAGACACCAAAGAAAAAAACATAGTTTTATGTATTGAGACAGACCATATTAAACCAGAAAATCTATTGCAAGATTGGCAAACTTCTGAGAACAACTCGGAAAAATTCCACCTGCTAGAACATTTAGATACAGTGAAGGAAAATTACAATGAAAGCTCAGTTAGGCAGGAAGAGGTTTTCCAAGATATGTGTCATAAGCCAGTTAATACAGAGCCACATGGACACCAAAACACTAGCAATAACCAGCAAACAGACACTGAAGCCATTGAGGAACAGCAGGACATTTTGAGGTCTGTGACTGTAGATCCAGTGGTTCAGACAGTAACATCAATGACAAGGTCAGCCAGCCTTAATGACCAACAGCAAAATCAAGAAACGGTGGTTGCCATCAACACAAAGGATGTTCAGGATAATGTTGACCATGGGGTGTTTGATGAACCATTGAGAGAGGCAGTGGATAATGGTAAGACCTTTTTAGTTAAGCAATTTGTTCTGTTCGCAATGAACAGAACAATGAACTTTTTGAATAAGGTTTTCTGTATGCATTTTTTTCTTTCTTTCTTTCTTTCTTTCTTTCTTTCTTTCTTTCTTTCGCCAGTGTTCATACCTGAGCAGTTCACCACTGACTCCACTGGCTTTATCACTGCAGCCAGCCTCAGCTCTAATTGGGACAGACAAGACATCCAGACAAAACCAGTTGTACAAGATAGTGCTACTGATGATGGTATGATTTTAATAAAAAAGTAATATTGGCATGGTCATGCAGACATAAACGACTACAGAAAAGCCTGTCATCAACCATTTGTCTTGTAGTGTCTATACCCGAACAGATAAGCTTAGATCCTGTTCACTCCATTCCTGCAGCCGATTCCAGCTCCACCCTGGACAGAAAAGAAACAATGACAAAACTAGACCAGATTGAACCTGTCAAGGACAATTGTACTGATGCTGGTACAATTTTGTTTTTTATTACATTGATATTTCTTATGTCATACACACTGTCTTTATTGCAGAGGACACTGACGTGCTATTAGAAACATGAACTTGCAGACTTAGTGTTTATTGAAAACTCTAAAACCTGCTGTCATTAACCTTTTTGTTTTGTTAGTGTCCATGTCTGAGCAGTTAACCCCTGACCCTACCACCACAGTGATCAACCTCAGTGCTAGTTGGGACACTGAAGACATCAGGGTGAAACCAGAGGAGATCCAACAGGGCCAGGACGATGCTGATAATGGTATGCACAAAGCTATTCACACTCACATACACACAAACATGTATGAAAATGACCTCTATTGGACAAATAGTGTTATACATTGGCAATCAAAACATCTTACAAGAAGAGCCATTGTGTGTAATACATGTACTTGTATTAAACATATAAGCCTTCTTTACTGGAGTTTAAGAAGTTGCAGGAAATTCCCTCATTAAAAAGTCACCTATTAATGGTCATTTTTTCTTGCTAGTGTCCACAACTAAGCAGTCAACAGCAGAACCTGCCAAGTCGATTACTGTGACAGATAGCAGCTTTATCCTGGATGGAGAAGATACTCAGACCAAACCAGAAGGCACTCAACTAGTCAAGGACTATGTAGATGATAATGGTACTATTTTCTTTTTAAGTGCACTTAACAACTCTGATGGATAATGCAATAATACATTTGTGTACGTTTAAATTTCTCAGCAGACAATCCAATATACTCCAATACTCCAATACAAGTAAATTAAACCAACCCAAACCAAACCAATCAAATCAAATCAAGAAATGCAAAAAAAGCAGCTCACCCCTTCAGTGCTTTCTGAAAAACCCCACACGACATTTAGGGCCACAGATTGCTCTTGTGTTGTTTGTTTCTAGTTTAAGGAGTATGGTCTAGGTCAAAGGACCAAGAGGTTGGAGAGCTAGTGGATAAAGAGGAGATATTGCACCATATTAGCATATTAGTTCTGTTGACATTTACAGGCTCATGCACATATTAATGAGTAATGAGAACACGGAAGAAGTGCTGTATAAAACAACAAGAACTTGCAGACTTTTCTGCTTGTTGAAAAAAATACGGAACCCCTGAAGGGTCATGGTTGGAATTATGTTTTACAGGTGGGAATTTATTTTGAGAGCTCTTTTTGTATCCCTAACAATACTTTTGCATCCTGTCATAATAGCTTAATATTGCAAGGTCAAAGTATTGTGCGGGAATGCAAAACGATTGCGAGGGAGTGAAAAGGACAGCTAAAACTAAATTCCCACCACACAAATAACAAACCTGCTGTCCTTGGCCCTTTTTTCTGCAGTGTCCATACCTGAACAGGTAACCACAGATCCTGCCAACTTCATCACAGTGACCAACCTCAGCGCTACTTGCAACACAGATGCCATCAGCATCCAACCACAGGATATGCAGCAGGATCAGCAAAGTACAAAAGATGGTATGATGGAATGAAGCCTTTCACAATCACATACACAGAGATGTGTATACAGGGAGCACTCAAGTCCATGTACTGATGAATGACCTTTTACTAATGAGCATTGTTAAATCCAGACAAAGTTGCAAGAAGGAAAAAAATAGTATGTAATGCATCCATCTGTAATCAGCATTAAGAGTAAAAACTTTCTTACAGTAGATCAGGAAGTTGTAGACTTGGAGCTTGTTAAAAGTCAGCTCTTAATGGTGTTTTGTCTTGCTAGTGCCTGTAACTGAGCAGTCAACCCCAGATCCTGCCAGTATCATCACTATGACAGATCCCAGTTTCAGCCTGAACACAGAAGATAATGGTATAATACATCTATAAATATATAACTACAATTATTAATTAATGCATACATAGATGTATATGACAGACAACACCTTGCAGACATTGTACTTGTTGTCATTGGCCATTTTTCTTGTTAGTGTCCATACCTGAGCAGTCAACCTTACAACCTGACAACTCCATCGCTGTAACAGATTCCAGCTCCACCTTGAACAGTGAAGGTATTCACATAAACCCAGAACCCATTGGTAATGCTGAATTTATCTACATTAACAGTGTTGTACACATGAATGAGTATAAAGAACACTCAAGGCTACGTTCCGGGAAAAGCACTTGTCCCTTTGTGAGAGACAAGAAGTTACAGGCTTTGTGTTCTCTAAATACCTCTTGTTAATGGCAATTTTCTTTTCAGTGTCCATACCTCAGCAGTTAGCGAAAGATCCTGCCAGCTTCATCACAGTGACCAACTTCAGCTCGTCTTGGAACACAGAAAACATCAGCATAGCATCAGAGGACATTCAGCTGGGCCAGGACAGCTGTGACGAAGGTATTGCTAGTAATGTATCCATGCATAGTCTCATACACACAGACATGTATTTAGAAAACATTCAAGATTGAGTACTGAACAATGGCATTTTATTAATTAATGTTGTTAGATCTTGATAAATTAAACATATTACAGAAAGATATTGTATTTAGCTGCTGTAAGGTCTCCTGGTCTTCTGCAAGCAAAAATCTTGTTTGGAGGAGACCAGAAAGCAAAGTTTTCAATCCCGGGTTCAGAAAATAAAAAGCCTGCCACAAATTTGGTGCAGCCGGCTCTGAATCAGCTGATCGTACTATGCACTCAAGACAGGTAGAGCAGCTACTCACTGAAGTCACCTGTGTTAAAAGAAAAACATGGCAGGGTTTTTACTTTCCGACCAGGATTGACACGTCTGCCAGAAAGTCTGCTCCTAATGGTCTTTTTTCCTGCTAGTGTCCATAACTGAGCAGTCAACCACAGAGCCTGCCAGTCCCATCACTGTGGCAGATGCCAGCTTCATCCTGGATGGAGAAGACACCCAGACAAAACTAGAGAGTATCCCAACAGTCAAGAATGAGGGCGATGATGATGGTACTTTTGTGTTTCTTAATGTACATTACATTTAGCAGATGCTTTTATCCAAAGCGACTAACAAAAAGGAGGACATAAGCTAACAGAGGTGTAGAGGAACACAGAGTACAGTAAGCAGACTACCTTCATACATACAAGGAGATGCATGTGCCTAAGTAACTTTCCCAGAGCAGGGACACTACAGATACACATACACATACTTCCTACACAGGTAGAATTATACAAGAATGAACACTCTTGGTGTTACACACATTAATGAATATAGAGAACATTCAAGACTAAGTGCTGAAGAAGTGTTATGTCAGTTGGAGACATAACTCGTTGCTTGTTGAAAACCTGGTCTCTCTGACCATTTTTCTCTTCAGTGTCCATAGCTGAGCAGTTAGCCACAGACCCTGCCAACTTCCGTGCTGTCTCAGTGACCAACCTCAGCCCGTCTTGGAACACAGAAAACATAAGCATAGCATCAGAGGACATTCAGCTGGGCCAGGACAGCTCTGACGAAGGTAGTGATAGTAATGTAGCCATGCACAGTCTTATACACACATGCACGCATGTAGAACGTATTCTAGACATTCCCGAATATTGTTAAGCCCATACATACAAGGATACAAGGATGTTTTATTGTCACATGCATAGACATAGACTGGGTAGAGTAGGACATGCAGTGCAATTAGTGATATATTACATGATATATAGTTACATATTAGAGATAATACAAGAACAAATTGCATTTAGCATTAAGGTGTTCAGCTTTTGGTCTCCTGCTAGGAAAGCCCTTGGAGGAGACCAGGAAGTCAGATTTTAATGGCCCTTTTTTCTTTTTAGTGTCCATAACAGACTCCATCAGTGTGACAGATGCTAGCTCCATCCTAAACGCAGGAGAAGACATCCAGACAAAACTCCAGAGGATCCTACCAGTCAAGGACAATGGCGATGATGATGGTACAATTGATTTAATGTAACATCGACATTTACAGCTTTAAACACACAGATAGAGCATAGAGAACCCTTGTGCGCCATAAAGACATAACGTTGTGAGACATAAAGTTGCAGGCTTTGTGCTTGTTTAAAACCTGCTTTCTGTTTTCCTCCTTAGTGTCCATACCTGAGCAGTTAACCCCAGACCCTGCCAACTTCATCACAGTGACCAAACTCAGTGGTGGCGATGATGATGGTACATTTTTATAATGTAACATTAACATTCTCTGTGTTATACAAGCATCTACAACAAACGTCTACAACATTTTTCTGGTTGAAAACGTGTTGTCATTAGGCATTTGTCTTGTTAGTGTCCATACCTGAGCAGGTAGGCATACATCCTGCTGACATCATCACAGTGGCCAGCCGCAGCTCCACTTGTAACACAGATGACATCAGCATTACATCAGAGGAGGTTCAGCGTGATCATGACAGTGCTGATGGTGGTATGCTTTTTTTAAATGACATGGATTTCATACACATACACAGAGCACTATGCCTACTGAAGAATTACAGCTTGTGGGCATACAGTACACAGAATGTGAATGCATAGGCTTTTTAAGCAAAAAAAAAAATCAGTGCCAGTTGCAACTGTTATTCTTTATTTGATGTTAACATAAAAAATGAGACATCTGAAGGTTTACTTTGTTTACAGAGTTTTCATACAAACTAAGAAACACATTTTTTGAGAATGAAGAAACACTTTATAACATATGCCAGGTTAAAATAATATAATAATAAGCCTTTCTTTTAACAAGAAATATTTTGTGCTTTTGATGCTTTTCCTCAGTGTCCATACCTGAGCAGTTAATCATAGATCCTGCCAATGTCACGCCTGTCACTGATCGTAGCTCTTCTGTGGACACAGATGACTGCAGTGGAAAGCAGGAAGAGGCCTTGCTGGTACATGACAGCGCTGATGATAAGGGTATGTTATTTATTTTTAAAATGTATTTTTGGTAAAGGCCCAATAAGTATAACGTCAATAACATTTTGCATTAAACCTTTATTTCACCCTATAATTTAATATGTAGAGTGACCTAGCAATTGTAGAGTACTCTCAATGATGGTACACTTTTTGTAAGTAATACAGACATTCATATTCTATTTAACATATTAGACTGCTTGGGTTTACAAAGTAACTTTTTTATGAGCAAACTTAAATGAAAGGCATAGCCTTTTTAAACCATCACTGACAAAATAAACCATTGCTAAACCATTATGACCAAATAAACCATTTGAGCAACATAAAGTCAGTCTTAAAACATTAAGAGGTGATGCTTTTTATTAGTATTTTTGGATTTTCTTTTTTTTTTTTTTTGCAGTAGAGGAGGACCAAGAAGGATGTCAATCCATGCTAGATATAGACAACACAATGGATGAAGATATTCAGCTTGACCTGTCAAACCCAGAGTCAGCCAAGGCTAAAGACTACCTTCACAAGGATGTCACAATGAGTACAGAGGACCAACTAAGACTTTACCAGTCCGAGAGGGATACCAATGAGGAATACTGTGGGATACACAGTGAGGTTTCCCTGCAGGAATTAGTAATTACAAAGTCATCTGTGGTGGAATTCATAGGCATTATAGAAAGGCCTAAACCCACAGAAGGTCTACCAGATAAAACCCCTGTAATGCCAGTAAACCTGGATCAGGACATATCATCCAAAAGAAGTCCCACCAGCTCCCATAGCCAGACCCATTACCAGCGTCTTGAGATTCCAACTGAAACGGAAGATAGCAGTACATTCCATTCCATTCCACACACAGTTCCAACAGCTGCATGGCCTGATGTGGAGTCTGCCACTGGCTCTGCTAGAAGTAGCACAGCCTTTGACCTTAGCTTGATGCGGGAAGCTCCCATTAGAGAAGAACAAGATGGTTATGATGGGCCCAATGCTGAGACAATGTCAACAGAGACAGGGCTGATCAGAACGATCCAACCAAGTGCTATTGGCGCTGAGATGGAAGACTCAGGCAGTGGTGTTGACCACACTGAGGGTCAGCCAGCTTCACTTCCATGCAAACATCTGACAGCTGCCCAGGAGTCTCCATGCAGTGCTGCTGGACTCAATGGTGCTTCAGAACCGAGCCCTGATCCAAATGTCCATCAAAGAGGTAGTAACAGGACCCGTGTGGCTCATAGAAAAAGAGCCAATGTTAAATCATTAAGGCCAACACAACCACCACAAAGAGCTAGACCTGAGGAAAACAGGAGCCACAGAGGCGTTGCAAGTGTTGAGCCTCAACAAAGAGGACCCGACCAACCCATGAGAAGCAGCAGTACCAATCTGAGGAAGATGGCATATAGGAAAATTTACCAACATATGTTGAACAAGTCTGTTCACCCGGAGCCACCTTCCGAGCAACCAACTGACACTTGGGCTAAGAAAAGGTCAGCAGGCATAGAGGGTAAACAGGGCAAAGCCAAGCTAATGTCAGGACACCTGAGTAGAATACAGCTAATGAGGATGATGCTGTCAAAGCAAGGAATAAGGAGGCCAGGCGACAAACAACCAGGAAGTATCAGTCGCACAGAGGACAATAGGAGTTACCGCAGCATTGCTTCAAAGACCCCGGCAATGGTAACTCCAAGTGAGCATCTCACGAAGGCACAGACCCATGGTAAGATGTTGTACATGTCAAAAGCAAACAGACTTTGTCCAGACTTTGTTTAGTTTGTCTGATTGTTTTACCACATTTGTTATTTCTCTTGCCAGCGTTCAGAGCCGTATTTGACCAGTTCAGCAAAGATCCTGCTGGTTTTCTCAGCATCACAGATTTTACCACCGCACTTGCTACACTAGGCATCAGTATAAAACCTGTGGAAGCCCATCTGGCCCTAAAGAAAGCTGATCATGATGGTATTACACTCCCAATCTTGCTATGTAAAATCAGAACATTCATGAACATTTAAGGTGGTGATGCTGATGATAACCAATTCTGCATTTTACCTCAGAGGATGGATTGGTGGGGTTCCAAGACTTCCTCTATGTTCTAACAGACAGCCAGCATTTCTCCAAGTGCCTAAATGGTGGGTTTGTGATCCTCAAAAGTCCAACTTCACTTATTTGTTGTGTAAATGTAAATATATTTTACATCTATTATACATAACTAAACATTTGTATCTTTATGTTTCTCTCTCTTTCTATTTCTCTCACACTGGTTGTCAATATGTTTTATAGAGCCTGAGGATATCACAAAGACCGTTTTTTATAAAGCCATAGCCAAGATGTTGGACTCTGAAATTCTCTCTTGCAACACAAAAGATGAGATACTGAGGTCAGCACCTGCACTATCAGATCAAAGTTGATAGCAATGGATTTCCCCCTCATCCATGTCTTTAACTGCCCTGTTGCCTTATCTGATCTATTGTATCGTAATTATAATAATAATAATAATAACCTTTACTTGTATAGCACAGTTCATACATACAAGATGCAGCTCAAAGTGCTTTACAGTTTGGCAAGGTCACAAACAAAACAGCATTTCTTGCAGTCCAATGGCATAATTGTGTTTTTGTTCCTGCTCTTCTTTGACAGATACTACCATACCAAAACACAGCATCTGATTCACGAAGGGTCCGGCCTGCATGATTTTGAAGATCATGTACCTGTGCATTACTCTAGAGTGACTCAGCTGCTGGGTTTGAGCAGACCGCAGCTTCTTAAGTTTGTCCAGCTTGCAGGTGAGTTGCCCAACAGGTGCCCTGCCTCCCCATGCTGCCTCTGCAGCTCTCTGTCCTCCTGGGACAGCTGGTCACTGCAGTAATGCAGTGCAGAGGTGGACAAACCAGCTTAAGAAAGTAAAAGTCCTGCTGTGTACTCTCTTGTACCTGGCTGAAAAGTTGTACTAGTTAGGATCAGCTGGTTTAGTAAATTGGCTGGGACAAGGACACAAGGACACAAGGATACAAGGATACAAGGATGTTTTATTGTCACTTGCATAGACATACTGGGTAGAGTAGGACATGCAGTGAAATTAGTGAAATATATGGTGACAAATACGTGGCAGGACCTTTACTGTCTGAAACCGGGATGGATGTCAGCCTCTGGTAATGTGATACGCGCTATGTGTTTGCACAGCTGGGACACAGTGGCACACCAGGCGGCCCACCCTGAGTAACAGAGACCACCCCAGGCAACAGGTGCTCCCGAGACCAGCCACAGTGGCCGAGATGGGCTATGGCAGACCAGCCAAAACCTGGAAGACAATAGACATCAATACCTGCATCCAGCAGGTAGGGTTATGTTTGACTGAAAACATGAGGATCCTTGGGGGCCCAAACTGGGTAAATGAAGTAGGAAGTTTTTTAACATTACTTTTTTGTTTGTTGTTTTTTAGTTGTCAGACACACAGCCTAGCCCAGAAACCATGGAAATGATCTCACCAGTCAAAATTAAAGTCAACCTCACGCTGCAGGAGAGGAAAAGCCTCACTTTTGAAGAGATTGACAACATACAGCTGGAGGTATATCACCAGTCATAGAGCATTCTTGCTAACTTTCATATTAGACATAGTAATTAGACAGTTTTTCTTTCGTTAATCTCTTTCACATCTGCACCCACTGTGCCCATTGTGCCTTCCTCTACACCGTTTCCTCTATGTTGACTAAGCTTGTCTTTCATTGACTCCTATTGATGTCTAACTGACTCCATCTTTCTCTTTCACCTGTAGTGTCACAGTGGCCTGAGGCAGTTCCGTCATGACCTGATGCATCACAAGCGCCGGGACGTGTGGGGCTCCTGGGCCTCTCTGCGGCCCTACTTTAGGGAGCAGCATGGCAGGAACTCGACCTTCAACGACCTCTTCAGCACCTACTCCTGGTCCTGGACCGCCGCTGCCAACACGGTGGAGGCCACGGAGCTCCGTCGTACAGCGTCTCCTCGGCGCGGCCCCGTACGGAAGAGCCCCTCCATGAGAGAGCCCAACCTCATTCAGAACGGTCACCATACGAGCCTCACTCCCACCATATCATGAAAGCCACATGTGTCGTTACCCTGTCTAAGACAGAGCCGAAGCAAACGTTTTTTGTGAGGTACACATCTTTGAGGGAGGACCCTTCGGTGATTTTAGCTTCCCCTGCCCCCTACACACTCCCTGTGTAGCCCATAGCATGTGCATTTTGTGTTTGATACTAATCCTTACCTATCGTTTATTGAATAAACACTAGTATACGCAAGCAGAAACCACATAGGCTCACTTGTGTGACTATATAGGAGATTACGTTAAGAAAATAGTTGTGTTCAGTTTCACAAAGCAGCCACTGTGATTTCAAAACAGTTACAGATGTTTACAATATCAACATTGTTGTATAAACATTTAGAAGTCTTTGTATTTCTCACTGAAAAGCAGTCTGCAATCTAGTAACACAAGTAATGAAGAAAAGAGTTGACGGCAGATATAAATCAGTTCGTCAACCAGGTTTTTATATTTAAATGACTCTTGCACTGTGCAGGCAGTTTTTGTGTATGAGTAAATAGTGTTTTATTTTCATAACACACACACATAGACATCCCATTTTTAGTTCAGGTGCAGGATCAGAAGACATATGAATGTCGTCGTTTTTCTTGCCCTTGCCTATGTCATAAGATTCAGCCTGCAGACATACGTTAACTGAATCACACACATAAACACACACACACACACACACACACACACACACACACACATACACACACACACACCCCAACTAAACAGGAAAAGTCAGGTGTGCACATGTAGTTTCTCCTGCCAAAACCTATGGCTAACCTTTAAACACCAAAACATTACCTACAAGCATACACATGATTGTGTGAAAGAAATGAGGTTCGGTGATGATAGCTTTAATTACTGTAGTTTACCTAACTGTCAGGCTGCCTTGGGGGGGATTACACTGAACAGAAGCTGGTAACTTGTGTTTGATTTAAAAAGGTGTGTTTTTCAGTCTTCTGGTACAGTATGTGCTCTCAGGCACACTGCCTCCCTGACAGCTAGGTGAGTCTACTGCACCCCACACGGCAAAAAATTCTCAGAGTTCTCAGAGTGTAAGTGTAAGATCAAGAGTTGAAATGACACTGCAAAAAGTTGATCTAACTGTAAAGGAGTTAAATATATGTAAGGGAGGAGTGTTAAATTTAACACTACAAAGATTGGGACAAAATAAACACTGGCATAGTGTTAAAAATGACTCTCTCCGAGTTAATTTAACACTATAGAATTTGCTGTGCAGTAACATGTCACCAGGATAGTGCTCACATGCACATCCAAAGGTCGGTCTCTGCCCTGATAACAACGCTGGAAAAAACAAGACAGACTAAACAAATCCCAACCTTGACTGTATCATGGCGTTTTTCCCTGTTCTGCCTCTCTCTCACACTCTTTCTTGCTGTCTCCCTCCCCCTCTCTCTCTTTCTTGCTCAGTCACTTGCTGCTATGAACAGCTTTGCATGAAGACAAGGAGTCATGCCAGTCAAGGAATAAGGAAAGAGTGAAAAGGAAATAGAAATAAAATATATAATGGAATTTGTGTGTGTGTGTGTGTGTGTGTGTGTGTGTATGTTGTGTGTTTGTGTGTGTGTGTGTGTGTGTGTAAGGGGGGGCGGGTTGTTGTGGCTTGTGCACAGAAGGCAGTACCCTAGTGGGAGGAGAGAAGTGTGTGTGTGTGTGTGTGTGTTTGGGACTATAAGATGAGTGGCCTACTGTGCAAAAAAGAAAGTAAGGAGAGCAGCAGTGGGAAGACAGCAGAAGTGGACAGAAAGAGAAAGAGAGAGAGAGCGAAAGAGTGAGGGGGAAGTCTGAGGAGAGATAAGGGGGCTGAGAGATAAGTAGGCTGGGGGGAAATGACTGTAGACTTCTTCTCTGAGAGACACTGACAACTCTGTGGACACTCTGTGGCAGCTGTGGACACTGGGGTGAGAATGGAGGCCAGAGAGGAGCAGAAGCGCTATGTGTCGACGGTGAGAGTGCAGCTGTCTCCTCGTCCCCGCACCATAGTCACCTCCAGCAAGCTGACAAACACCAGCTCGTGGAAAACACAGGACTCAGGTAGGAGCCTTTTATGTGGCTGAATGTTTGTATGAGAGACAGAGAAAGGTAGGGGGAACACACACACACACACACACACACAGAAAGGATGTGTGTGAGAGAATATGTTATATTCTGTCTCACACACTCTCTCTGTGTGTTTGTATGTTTGTATGCATGTCGCCACAAACTACTGTACTGTAAGTCCAGAGTTCACTTGCTACTCAAGTGCTGTTGAGTGCTCGGTGTTGAATGGGTGTGTGAGAGTGGGTGTGTGTCTCTGGGTTATTGGTGTCTTAGTCCATGTGTGCATGTATGCATGTAGGTTTGTGTGTGTTAGTGTGTGTCTGAGTGCATGTGTGTGTGTGCATGTAAGTTTGTGTGTGCATGTAAGTTTGTGTGTGTTAGTGTGTGTCTGAATGCATGACTGTCTGTGAGAGTGTGTGTGTGTGTGTGTGTGTGTGTGTGTGTGCATGTACTGTAAGTTTGTATGTGTTAGTGTGTGTCTGCATGCATGACTGTGTGTGTTTGTGTGCATGTAAGTTTGTGTATGTTAGTGTGTGTCTGAATGTGTGACTGTGTGTGTGTGTGTGTGTGTGTGTGTGTGTGTGTGTGTGTGTGTGTGTGTGTGTTAAGTCTTTGTGGTACTAGAGCCCTCAGAACACTCTTTGTTGATCTGCAGTGATGCCAGTCGTAGGCAAGTCAGGGCAGGGAGGGAGATGTGGGTCGGGCTGGAGTGGAGTGGGTTGGAGCCCTGAGCTCTGACAATTAGCCGTAATCACACACTAGGCCTCCGCTTTCATTTCTGCCCTTCTGGTGCTGCCCACGCTGGCCCCATAATCCCCATTAAACCACTTCTGGACGCACGCACGGGACCTCGTTCCAAAAAAGCAGAAGCGGTGCAGCATGCACTGGGCTTGTCTTGTTCGCCATGTCAGGAGTTGAGACTCATGTGGTAATATGACACATTAGCAGCCTGTGGGTTTTGTGTGTAGCATAATGTGCAGTGCAGATTTGAATTTTATTACTGCTTTCGTTGCCCACTTCTCTTTAAGCAGTCTCACACATAGTTTAGTCCTGCTGTACTAATGCCAAACATCAAAATCCTCTAGTGCCCTAGTATTTTGGGACAAATGAAATTGTTTAATTTTGGCAGGAAAAGAGGGCGCTTATAAGGCACCCCTGATATACTGTGAGCCATAGGACACAATTAAAGTCTGACACTTCTCTTGAGTCAGGATTACTTGGTTAGAAGTGCTGTATTTTAGTTTCAGAAAGGACTTCTGCTTCTTGGCGTTTGTGTTAAGCTGCTGACATGAAGCAGTTAAAGGAGAATTGGAGAGCTATGTGTGTCAGTATCTGTCTCAGTGCAACTTAACTTATTCTCATGACAATATGACTAGAGAAAGGGTAAAAAAAAAATGTCTAAACAATTTCAGTATTCATAACACTGTCCAGAGAGAGAGACAGACAGAGAAAGAAAGAGACAGAGAGAAAGAGAGAGAGAGAAAGAAAAAGAGAGAGAGAGAGAAAGAGAGAGAGAGAGCTGTACAGGTCCAGTCGTGCCTTATGTAACAGATCCTCCATTGTACTAGAGAGATAGCAGGGTCACTAGTGGAGGGGGGGGGGGTGTAACAATCCTTCCCTGTCTGCAGGCCAAGAGGGTCAGTCCATCCAGGCCCACGGGGTCAAAGTTCACCTTATTAAGACACGCTGGGATATTCAAGTATTTTTCTACAGTGAAGAAAAAGTCCCGTTCAATTTTACCGGGTGTGCCAAGTGACACCCACACATTGAAGACCTCCTCCAGGCAATATCCAGATAAACTTTAAAATAAAATGCTTCAGTACTCCACACCCAGCTCATAAATACCTTTTGTGGGTGCAATTTTT